>CM046041.1:35450279-35719569 GCA_025215565.1 Flaveria ramosissima
TGGTAAACATAGTAGAACACAATACCTAGGGCTTTATTTGATAGAATAGTGGTATGTGGGTGTTTCCCATTTTGGTTTACCCAATTATCCATAAGAGCGATAAACAGATTATAGAATAGACAATGAACGAATCTGCGGAATGGCTAGAATTTATCCTTAGGTCCTAGACCAAAACCATTACCATGGGAACATATATCCGCCTTTCTCGACCAGGCGTGCTTTATTGGTGGAGATGGATGATCCCTTATAAAGGGTTAGCCGGTAAGGAAAAAAAAGCCATATTCTAATAAGGAAGATTCAACATTTAACGTTTTTGGGTGAAAATAATAATTTTTACAAATCTTGAGGACCCGGATGCAAAATAAACTTTTTAAATGAAAATAACAAATGTGACAAAATCACCGGAAGAAAAACGACATTTCACTCTTAAAACTTAATAAATAATAAATGAGTCGAAGACAAATGAAACTTAAATTTATAAAATTACTCACCAATTAAACTCAAGTTTAATCGTATGAACTAGAAGAAAGTTAAGCTTAAGCTCAATCTCAATAATTTTTAAACTAAAAAAGTCGAGCATGGCCGACCCACATTTAATACTAAGGCTTGGGGCCCATTTTGAAATAGAAATCTTACTACTTTAATAAAATGGTAACTAGGATTGACACTTATCACACACATTCATTCTTATCAAATTTTTCCTGTTTTTCTCTCTTATTTAATGCTAACATTAATTACTAATAATATTATTTAATTTACATTTAAATTAAATATACTTTTTAATAATTAGTAGAGAAAAAAATATTATGAGTGAATTGTCGGTTCCTCTCCTCCTGTGTTTTGATCATATTTGCTATTTTTATCCAAAAAGGTTATTTCTTACTTTTTCCTTCCAAAGGTTTGAAATAGTTGCCATTTTCATACAAAAACATATATTTCATGGTAAAAATGTTTATTAGCAACACGTAAACATAAATTAGAATTTCATTTTTATATAAAAATTACATAAGCACCCTTTTAACGATGAATATTTAACATTTTAACACAATGGAGCTAGTATTTTTGGATGAAAATGATAATGTTTCCCAACCTTGAGGAGCCAATGCAAGAAAAAATATTTTTAGATGAAAATGACAAATATGACCAAATCACAAGAAGGAAAATGACATTTCACTCTAATATTATTAATGTTATTTCTAATATGCAATTTTTATAAAATAATATTTTTTATAAAACATCAAACTTAATTAAAAATATAAATAATTTAAATTGATATTTTTATAATAAAAACTTTATAAACAAAAAATAATAAAAAGTAGAAAAATAATTAGAAAGTTTTTAAAAATAATATTTTTTTTAAAAACGTTTGTTTTGAAATATAATTTCATCATGTTTATATTAAGGAATGTTCAATCAAATATGATTTTAGAATATCATCTTATAAATAAGAGTAAATTACAAATATTATCCTTTAAGTATTACTAAAATTACGGATCTTATTCTTCAACTTTGATAATTACAGTGGATATCTTTTATTTGAAAAATTGTCACACTTTCCGTCTTTTTCACTAACTGAAGTTAAATTTTTCTGTTAAGTTTATGGTAATGACATTTTTGCTCTTCTCTTTAAAAGGACAAAATATGTAAATTCCTAATCATATATTTCTTTCTTCTTTTTTTTTTATTTTTTACTTCTTTCTTTTTTTTTCTCACCACTTTTAATTTACACCTTATCTTAAATATAATTAGTAAATTAATTTAATTGTAAATAAATTGATTTCATATTGATTTTAATATTTACGGTTTTGTTATTTGTTAAATTTTGTTAAGTACTTTTCTGCTAGAACAAATAAAATTTAAAAAACACCTAATAGTTTTTCTAAAAATAAAAATTACATAAACTAAAAATATAATTTACAAAATTAATGAAACATAAATGATTAAAACATAAACTAAAACATAATGGGTTTAAATAACCCCGATTAATGACAAATTTTAAAAACACCTAATAGTTTTTCACTAATATATTATTTTGTTTCTTTATGTTTTATTTACTTAACTTTCTTTCTTTCTCTCTTATAAAATGATTAGATGTTATACAGGTCTTTCTAGTTATTTTTTCATGTCAATAAAATTGAGAATATAATTAAACTTAAAAGATTAAAAAAGCACCTGATTTTTTTTGTTACTTTTAACATTCAAAATAATCGAGCTACAACCCAGCGTACCAGGTTTCTTAGTAGATAAGAATATGAATATGCAAAAGAAATATATAAAAGGAAGTAACATGTTTTAAAGTACAGAAACAATGACCTAGAGTAAAGGTAATTTAGGGTGGACCATCTACCTTAGATTCTGCAATCCTGTGATGTTACTGTTACCACTTCTAGTTGTTGTGCATGTATGATGTGTCAATAGAATATCGTTTCGTTTAATATAACCGTCAAATAATTTTAATCTATTCGATATAATTTCCGTATTTACTTTTTATAGTTTACTACTGAAAGAATTTTGTTGTGTCTTGTTAATCAATAACATAGCATACCACACATAAACCTAATTTAATATTAGGTAAATATGATGTTTTATAAATAAAAAAAAAGGTATTTGAAATGTAAGAAAATAAATTATTGTATATTTTATTTGAACGACAAATGTACAAATTTCATTCAAAGGATATATGTTATCATAATCGGGTTTAACTATTCGTTTCCCAACCGTGATCACGCCCCAACCCCCTCCCGAAAAAACTCTCTATCTCAACCCTAAGCACTTTTGCTTAGAGTAAAACTTGAGTGTAAGAAATCTAAATTATATATTTATTCGTATAAGCATATAAGATTCTAACGTAACTATTAGAATCCAACACTATTATGTTAATATTTTGGAATTTTATGTATAAATTTACATGTATACATATACTATAATAGATAGTAGGACCCTCCTCGAGAATCATCGAAAAGTTTTAGTGTATGAACGAGTAGATAAAAACAAGCTCATTATATAAAGTGAATCACTTATACATAAAATTTTAGGCCATGTTTGAGTAAAAAACAAGAGCTTAGTTTGATCAATCAACCATTCTGACCTCCTCTATTCCAACCGTTCATTTAACGCCCCCACCTCAAATCGCAAGTTATTTTGTTTGAGTTTTAAAATAAGTTTTAATTTTAGTAATGAATAATGATAGTGAGCTAATGTTTAAGAATTAATTAGCACTAATGATTAATGATTAAAAATTAATGAGCATTAATCTTTATCAGGCCTAAAATATTAAAAAAGTTAATAAGTATGTTAATAGTCTAATAGGTTTAGGTCATTAGGTGTTTAACAAAATATATTTATAATATACTAGCTTTAGTTACCCGTGTATTATACGGGAGGTGGAGAGTTAATTATTCAAATACACAAAAACATAAATAAAACTAAATGTATTACACGGGTTAGAAAAAAATTAATTAGTTGTTAATTGTTATTTATATAATACTAACATTAGTAAACTCGTGTATTACACGAGTGTAACACCCGGAAATTTATTATTTTGAAACCGACGAAGAAAGAAAAGAAATAAAATCCAAAGTCGAGGGACCAAACTCGCCAACAGAAGAAAGGTCGGGTAATGTGGTGATATGTGTAGGGAGAGGGCAGCCCACTCTCCCCACACTTCACAAAATTCAGCTCACAAGAAGAGAGAAGAGGGAAAGAGAGAAAAAGGGAGAAAAGGGTTGATTCGGGTGATTCGGGTGTCCAAATCCGTCGAGTAGCAAGCCAAATCGAAGCTCTTGTCTTTGTGCTCGATTGTGTGAGTTCTAGGACCCCACTTTTACTTGTTTTCAACTGATTTTGGGGCTGGAAGATGTCAAAAACCCGTTTTTATGTGTGTGCATGTTTGACCCATTTGGGTGTGATGTGTATGGTGTTTTAGAGTATGATTTCGGGCTTGTGTGTGCTTGTATGGTGTTAAGGTATACATTCCTAAGGTCCAGGAGGGTTGATTTAGGCTTAGAATGGGTTTGGATGAGCTTGGAGGCCGAAAATGGCAGATTGGGTTCGGGATGAACTCCATTCTGCATCAGCTAGGGCTAGGCGACCGAATGAAGGCCATACGGCCGAATGAGGGCGATTGGAGGTCATTCGCACGATTGGGGCTCATTCGCACGACTGGGAGTCCAGTCGCATGAGGGTTGTACGACTGAGGGTTCAGTCGCATAGATGCTTAGTCGCATGAGTCCATTCGCATGAGGATAGTCGCATAGGTGCCCATTCGCAGTAATCCTATTCGCACAAGGTCCATACGCACGATTGGATGTTCATTCGCATAGATGTCCATCCGCATAAGTCCAGTCGCATGATGTTCAGTCGCATGGAGGCCATGCGACTGAAGGGTGTCCATACGCCCGAATAGGGCTGTTGCACTCGAAGGAATGCGTAGTTAGTTTGACTTCTGGCCTTCGGGGGAAAGGTACAGATAAGTTTTGACGTAAGGTAACCCGTAAGAGCATGTAAGAAAATGATTATGGCCTTAGAGAGCATGTAGGGCATGATGATAATGATGTTGCATGTTTATGCATATTATGAATGTATGATGTCGCCCTGTATGATGATGATGAATGTGTATGATATGTTCCTTATTATGATGTATGCTTATCTTTCTTATGGCTTTACATGTCATGCTAATGAATGAATGAAATAAATGAATGAAGTATTATGTAATGTAAAGCGAAAGATAATGAAAGAGGAACATGAAGTAAGAATGCATGCATTAATGAACGATGAATGAACGAAAGAAAGGCTTGCAAGCATATTTATTGGGGTGAGCGACTTTGTGTTGCAAAAGACTCGGATGAAGTGCAATCATTAGATTGCCTATGAGGTGAGCAACCTTGTCGTTGCAAAAGACTCGAGTAAGAGCTATCGTGATGTTGCCTTGGGGTGAGCAACCTTGTTGTTGCAAAAGACTCGGATAGCTTGCTATCGTGATGGGCAATTGGGGTGAGCAACCTTAGGGGTGCAAAAGACTCGGATAGCGAGCAATCATTGAGATTGCCATTGAGGTGAGCGACCATGTTGTCGCAAAAGACTCGGAAGACAGAATGAACGAAAGAATGGAAGATAATGAATGAAAGAAGATAATAATGAAATTATCTGTGTATACGTATGTTGCATGGTCGCATGATAAAGGAATGGTTTTTAATGAAAATAAAGTATGTTTTATTATTAAAACTAGAACTCACTCAGCAACGCTGACTTTTATTGCATTTTCCAGTTGGCAGGTAAATGATTGCTGAGGATGGCATGGCGAAGCTACTCGGCTCTTTTGGGATGGCATCCAATTATATAGCTTTTGTGATGTAATGCAAACATGAATTTTGTAACCGGATAATGATGTATTATTTGGCAAAAGTATTTATAATGAAAGGTGATGTCATTTTTGAATGTTTCCGCTGCAATGTTTTCTTAATGTAATGTAATTATATATTTTATGTGCGATGAATGACCAACTGTAAGCGTCCCGGGAACGGGGCCTTACAAGTTGGTATCAGAGCCAAAGTTTAAGTGAAATGGGTAAATTTTCAAAATAAACCTTAACTTAAACTGAAATGGGGCGAATGGGGAATGGGATGCCAAACTGAGTAGCTGCGTGCCATCAGGTATTTTCTTATAGTTGACCGGTTATGTGCGCATGGTATATGTTATGTGTTGTATGTAGATTTGAATACTGATGTAGTCAGGACAGGTAATACTTGGGGTATGAAGAGTACAGTAAGTGGCTAATCACAACTGGCCACTGTAATTAGGGACTTACTATACTTGACATAAACTGAGTTGTTTCCTTGAATGACCGTGTTGGTGTTTGAATCTTTCAGTGTGTTAGAGAAGAATGGCTGGTGGTAGATCTTCTAGAGCTTCTAGGGGTGGAGGCCGTGATGGCCCTGTTGCTGAACCACGCCCTAAGAGAGGAAGGCCTAGAGCTGAGAAAGAGGTTCCTGCAGAACCTGAGACTCCTCATCCAGAAGCTGGGGATGAGAGTGCGAATTTGAGGGCCTCAGTAAAGGAGGCGGTTGTTGAGGAAGTACATCAGGTCATGCAGACGATCTTACCGTCTGTGGTGACCGAAGTCATCAAGGCTGTGAAGGAAGGGGAAAGGAAGGAGAGAAACCGGGCATCGGGGGAGCAACCGGAGCCTGAAACTATTTTCTCCGATAATGAGGAGGAAGAGGAAGAGGAGCCTGTGCGAGAGGTGGCACGAGGCTGTAACTACGGGGTGTTTATGCGATGCAAGCCCCCTACTTTTGATGGTAACGGTAATGCTGCTGCTGCTCACCGATGGGTGAGAGAAATGGAGGCTGTTCTCGACATCAGCGAGTGCCGAGAAGATCAGAAAGTCAAGTTTGCCACCCACTCCTTCGTGGACTCGGCACTATGCTGGTGGGACAACATTGTCCAAGCGGAGGGTAATCGGGCGATCGGGAGAATGAGGTGGCCCGAGCTGAAGAAGATGGTGATCGAGGAGTTTTGTCCTCATCGGGAAATGGATAAGGTTGAGAGGGAGTTTCTGCAACTGGAGGCGGGAACCATGACACACCAACAGTACACTACGAAGTTCAACGAGATGGCACGTCTGGTGCCGGATCAAGTGACACCTCTGTCCCGAAAGATCAAGAGGTATATACAGGGTTTGCCGGCGGATATTCGCAGGCACATGATTGCCGCCCAGCCGAGCACGTTTAGGTCGGCGGTGGATTTGGCGGGAAGATTGTATGATGAGAGGACGGTGGTGGGACTGATGGTGGTAGGGAGAGCGGTGTGACCGGAACGGCATGGGAAGATGGCGGGTTGGTTTGGTGGGGGGTAATGCCTCGACGGGTAATAAGAAGGCACGGGTGGATGATCGCCGTGTGGTTATGTCTGGTGCGGGATCGAGAAGGTGTGGTAAATGGACGGGAGCACAGCGGAGAGTGCAGGTTTGGGTCGAACTTGTGCTTCAGGTGTGGAAAGGCGGGGCACATGGCAAAGGACTGTCGTGCGGTCCGATGCTTTAACTGTGGCGAAGAGGGTCACATGCTCAAAGATTGTAAGAAGCCGAGGGCTGAGAGTTCAGGGGCAAAGAGGACGGGAGGTGATGGACCGAGGGCGAGCGCCAGGGCATTCACCATGACACAGGAGGAAGCTAGAACGGACCCTGATGTCGTGTCCGGTACGTTTCTGGTGAACCAAACTTTAGCTTCTGTGTTATTTGATTCGGGTGCTAGTAAGAGTTTATTTCTGCTGCTTTCTTCTGTGCTAAGCTGCCTGTTAGTAGTAGATGTGTTGATGCGCCCTTCGATGTAGAGAACTGCCATAGGTAAGTCTACCAGGATTTCTGAGATGATAGAGAATTGTGATGTGGAGCTCGAGGGTCATAAGTTTCCTGTTAGACCGTTTGTGATGACCTTAGGTGGTTTTGACTTGGTTCTTGGGATGGATTGGTTAGCGGACTTCGAGGCGAACATTGTGTGTCGCAAGAAGATGATTCGGTTGTTGGCGCCTGACGGTAGTTCAGTGACAGTGTATGGTGATCGGGTTACTACGATTCCGAAAGTGATCTCGATGGCGGTGGCGGGAAAGTAAGTGTGAGGCGTGGATGTAGTGCCTACTTGGCCTATGTAAAGGATGTGGATACGCCAACACCACAACTAGCCGATGTACCGTTGTGTGTGACTTTCCAGATGTGTTTCCAGAAGACTTATCAGGAGTGCCACCTGACAGAGAGATCGAGTTTCAGATTGATCTGATACCGGGTGCCCAACCTGTCGCCAAGGCACCGTATCGGTTGGCTCCGACCGAGATGAAAGAATTGATGGAGCAGCGTTGCAAGAGCTGCTTGATAAGGGGTTCATTAGACCGAGTATCTCTCCTTGGGGTGCTCCGGTCCTGTTTGTAAAGAAGAAGGACGGTAGTATGAGGATGTGCATCGACTACCGCGAGCTGAACAAATTGACAGTGAAGAACCGATACCCCTTACCGAGGATAGATGACTTGTTCGATCAGCTTCAGGGTGCCAGTTGGTTTTCGAGAATAGATCTTCGATCTGGTTACCATCAGTTGAAGGTGAAGGAGCAAGATATTCCTAAAACAGCTTTCCGTACGCGCTATGGTCACTACGAGTTTCTTGTCATGTCCTTTGGCTTGACCAACGCGCCAGCTGCTTTTATGGATTTGATGAACCGAGTGTGTGTCGGCCTATGTTGGATAAATCAGTGATTGTGTTTATTGATGATATCCTGATTTACTCGAGGAGCGAAGCAGAGCATGCCGGTCACATTCGGGAGGTTCTAGAGACGCTGAGAAGGGAGAAGTTGTATGCTAAATTCTCCAAGTGCGCGTTCTGGTTGCGTGAAGTTCAGTTCTTGGGTCACGTGGTGAATCCTGACGGGATTATGGTGGACCCGGCAAAAGTGGAGGCGGTTATTATGCAATGGAAGTCGCCAAAGACGCCATCCGAGATTTGTAGCTTCTTGGGTTTGGCGGGTTACTATAGAAGGTTCATCCAAGACTTCTCCAAGATTGCTTCTCCACTAACCAAGTTGACCCGAAAGATGTGAAGTTGTATGGGGTCAAGCTCAAGAGAAGGCGTTTGAAGAATTGAAGGCGAGATTGACTCAAGCTCCTGTTCTGTCGTTACCCGATGGAAGCGAAGATATGGTGGTTTATTCCGATGCTTCTTACTCGGGGTTGGGGTGTGTGTTAATGCAGAGAGGAAAGGTTATAGCCTATGCATCCCGACAGTTGAAGGTTCATGAGGTCAATTATCCTACTCATGACTTGGAGCTAGCAGCTGTGGTCTTTGCATTGAAGATTTGGAGGCACTATCTGTACGGGACTAAGTGCACCATATTACTGACCACAAGAGTCTGAAGTACTTCTTTGAGCAGAAGGATTTGAACATGAGGCAGAGGCGGTGGTTGGAACTTATAAAGGATTATGATTGTGAGATCCACTACCATCCGGGCAAGGCCAACGTGGTGGCTGATGCCCTTAGCCGGAAAGAGAGGCCCGAGCCGATTCGGGTGAAAGCCTATCAGTTGATCATGACCTCCGACGTGATGATGCAGGTTAAAGAGTTCCAAGATGAGGCATTGAAAGAAGATCATCTTAACTCTGAAAGAATGAGAGGTCTGGTTGGGGAATTGGGTGAAAACACACTCGGTGTTAGAACTCGATTTGATCGTGTGTGGATTCCTCGTTTTGGGGATCTACGGGTGAAGATTATGGATGAAGCTCACAAGACTCGGTACTCCATTCATCCTGGTGCCACGAAGATGTACCACGATATGAAGAAAGATTATTGGTGGCCGGGTATGAAGCGCGACGTGTGGAGTGAGTACGTGAGTAAGTGCCTTACTTGCTTACAGGTGAAGGCCGAGCATCAAAAGCCGTATGGGAAGATACAACCTTTGGATATACCGGAATGGAAGTGGGAGCACATCACCATGGATTTCATTACCAAGTTGCCGCGTACCCGAAAGGGTATGATGCCATATGGGTGATAGTTGATCGTTTGACGAAGAGTGCTCACTTCCTACCGATCCGCGAGACATATTCATCTGAGAGGTTGGCTGATCTGTTCATCAAGGAGATTGTGACTCGTCATGGCGTGCCGGTGTCTATCGTGTCGGATCGCGACACCCGGTTTACATCTAAATTCTGGAAGAAGTTCCACGACGCTATGGGAACGAGGTTACATATTAGCACGGCTTATCATCCCCAGACTGATGGCCAGTCAGAAAGGACCATCCAGACGCTGGAAGACATGCTTCGGGCATGTGTGATTGATTTTGTGGAAGTTGGGATGACCACCTACCGTTAGCTGAATTCTCATACAACAACAGTTATCATGCCAGCATTGGTATGCCTCCATATGAGATGCTATACGGTAGGAGATGCAGAACACCCGTTTGTTGGGGTGATATTGGTCAGAAGGAATTGGGCAGCGTCGAGGTAATCGAGGCTACGACTGAGAATCTTGAGAAGATCAAAGCCTTCATGAAGGCAGCCAAAGACAGACAGAAGTCGTATGCTGATAAAAGGCGCAGGCCGATTGAGTTCCAGGTGGGTGACCGGGTTATGTTGAAGGTCTCACCTTGGAAGGGTATCATTCGCTTCCGAAAGCGGGGCAAGTTGAGCCCAAGGTATATAGGCCCTTTCCGAATCATTGCTCGAGTAGGAGAGGTGGCCTATAGACTGGAGTTACCAGATGAGTTAAGTGGAATTCACCCGACATTCCATGTATCTCATCTAAGGAAGTGCTTAGCAGATGAAGATATGATTGTCCATTGGAGGATATCGAAGTAGATGAATGCTCAATTATGTGGAGCAACCAGTGGCAATCATCGACCGAAAGGAGAAAAGGCTAAGGAATAAAGTGGTTCCTCTTGTGCGTGTACAGTGGAAGCACAGGAAGGGATCCGAATCGACGTGGGAGACTGAGGAAGAAATGAGACAGCATTATCCACGTTTGTTCGAGGAATGACAGGTTTCGGGGACGAAACCTATTTAAGGGGGGTGGACTTGTAACACCCGGAAATTTATTATTTTGAAACGCGACGAAGAAAGAAAAGAAATAAAGTCCAAAGTCGAGGGACCAAACTCGCCAACGAAGAAAGGTCGGGTAATGTGGTGATATGTGTAGGGAGAGGGCAGCCCACTCTCCCCACACTTCACAAAATTCAGCTCACAAGAAGAGAGAAGAGGGAAAGAAGAGAAAAAGGGAGAAAAGAAAAGGTGTGATTCGGGTGATTCGGGTGTCCAAATCCGTCGAGTAGCAAGCCAAATCGAAGCTCTTGTCTTTGTGCTCGATTGTGTGAGTTCTAGGACCCCACTTTTACTTGTTTTCAACTGATTTTGGGGCTGGAAAGATGTCAAAAACCCGTTTTTTATGTGTGTGCATGTTTGACCCATTTGGGTGTGATGTGTATGGTGTGTTTAGAGTATGATTTCGGGCTTGTGTGTGCTTGTATGGTGTTAAGGTATACATTCCTAAGGTCCAGGAGGGTTGATTTAGGCTTAGAATGGGTTTGGATGAGCTTGGAGGCCGAAAATGGCAGATTGGGTTCGGGATGAACTCCATTCTGCATCAGCTAGGGCTAGGCGACCGAATGAAGGCCATACGGCCGAATGAGGGCGATTGGAGGTCATTCGCACGATTGGGGCTCATTCGCACGACTGGGAGTCCAGTCGCATGAGGGTTGTACGACTGAGGGTTCAGTCGCATAGATGCTTAGTCGCATGAGTCCATTCGCATGAGGATAGTCGCATAGGTGCCCATTCGCAGTAATCCTATTCGCACAAGGTCCATACGCACGATTGGATGTTCATTCGCATAGATGTCATCCGCATAAGTCCAGTCGCATGATGTTCAGTCGCATGGAGGCCATGCGACTGAAGGGTGTCCATACGCCCGAATAGGGCTGTTGCACTCGAAGGAATGCGTAGTTTGACTTCTGGCCTTCGGGGGAAAGGTACAGATGTAAGTTTTGACGTAAGGTAACCCGTAAAAGCATGTAAGAAAATGATTATGGCCTTAGAGAGCATGTAGGGCATGATGATAATGATGTTGCATGTTTATGCATATTATGAATGTATGATGTCGCCCTGTATGATGATGATGAATGTGTATGATATGTTCCTTATTATGATGTATGCTTATCTTTCTTATGGCTTTACATGTCATGTAATGAATGAATGAATGAAATAAATGAATGAAGTATTATGTAATGTAAAGCGAAAGATGATGAAAGAGGAACATGAAGTAAGAATGCATGCATTAATGAACGATGAATGAACGAAAGAAAGGCTTGCAAGCATATTTATTGGGGTGAGCGACTTTGTGTTGCAAAAGACTCGGATGAAGTGCAATCATTAGATTGCCTATGAGGTGAGCAACCTCGTCGTTGCAAAAGACTCGAGTAAGAGCTATCGTGATGTTGCCTTGGGGTGAGCAACCTTGTTGTTGCAAAAGACTCGGATAGCTTGCTATCGTGATGGGCAATTGGGGTGAGCAACCTTAGGGGTGCAAAAGACTCGGATAGCGAGCAATCATTGAGATTGCCATTGAGGTGAGCGACCATGTTGTCGCAAAGACTCGGAAGACAGAATGAACGAAAGAATGGAAGATAATGAATGAAATGAAAGATAATAATGAAATTATCTGTGTATACGTATGTTGCATGGTCGCATGATAAAGGAATGGTTTTAATGAAAATAAAGTATGTTTTATTATTAAAACTAGAACTCACTCAGCAACGCTGACTTTTATTGCATTTTCCAGTTGGCAGGTAAATGATTGCTGAGGATGGCATGGCGAAGCTACTCGGCTCTTTTGGGATGGCATCCAATTATATAGCTTTTGTGATGTAATGCAAACATGAATTTTGTAACCGGATAATGATGTATTATTTGGCAAAAGTATTTATAATGAAAGGTGATGTCATTTTTGAATGTTTCCGCGCTGCAATGTTTTCTTAATGTAATGTAATTATATATTTATGTGCGATGAATGACCAACTGTAAGCGTCCCGGGAACGGGGCCTTACAACGAGTTAAAAAATAAAATATTAATTATAATGAAAGTTTATGAAGTATAAAATGATATTCTAAAATAGGATATGATTAAAACTAAAATTACATATGAGTAATAATTATAAATAATACGATAATAATACTAAATTTTAAACTTTTAGTTTTTAATTTTTTGTCCAAAAAAATTAACAATTTTTCCAAAACAAACCCTATTAAAAATATCATTTTAGAAAGTTTCTTATTATAACTCCTAATTTTAATTATTTTTAGTTTATAAAGAAGTTTACTTTTTAAAAACATCAATTTTAAGATATTTCATATTTTTAAAAATGTTTGATGTTTTAGAAAAACTCTTATTAAAATTTTTTTTTCTAGAAATAACATTAAATATAAGATATATTTTCTTAAATTATTAAGAATTATTTTTAATCTTAAAAAGAATTAAAATTATTTAATCATTAATTTAAATAACTATTTAAGATGAGAGAGAGACGAGAAAAATAAACTTGGAGGGACTGAGAATGTGACAAGTATCCCCCAAGTTACTCTTTTAGTATTATATATAGATTTGGAATATAATTTCTTTTGGAAATTTCGAGCCCCTGCGAGATCAGACCTTGTACAGTCGTCCATCCTACCCCTCAGCGCCGGCCCTGACTACTACCTTATTGACCAATTGAAGATACAAAGAAATTGTATTACAAGAACAAGAACGAATTGTTCATTTGACCGACCGAAGCTGAGCCCTAATAATATGATATACCCCTTTTAAACCACGAATTCAACGGTTACCAAACAATCAACAACCTGAGTTCAAAACTGTCAAAAACAGTCCTCAAACTATTAGCATTTTCCAGTCAATCCCTCACACTTCAATAACACTTTAAGAACAATATAAAACTATAGAAAATAAACTCTTAATTTGACTTTACTTATCAACACTAATAAAATCCAACATTATTATGTTAATAGTTTTGAATTGATATGGATAAATTTACATGTATATATATACTATAAATAGCTACACATGCATATGTTATTATCTTTTAGTAGAATGTGTGTAAATTGTATATTTTAAGACGTAGATGTAAACTGTAATTTCTCTTGTTCAAACGAGAATGGTGTAGCACCTATTCTTTTACCTTATAGTTTCTGCTTTCTGAAATTGACAAAATAATGTGTACATATTTGCAGTTTAACTTGTTATTATTATAACTAAAACATGTAAACACAGATATGTTAATTGAAACAAATATAAAAATGAATAGATAAATTCTAACCATAAATAAAACTTTGTATCAGCTTATATTTCATAATCTTGTTTTCCCTAAAACCCACAAGTCCACAAGGCTCTGACAAGAAATCCAAGTTGTATTAATTTGTATTCATAACCTTTTTATTATTTTTTTCTTTTCTAAACATTTTTTTACACGTAGCATAACTTATATCATTTGTATGTGCATAAGTTAACTTTTTCCTTCTTTGAAACCCATACTTATATTTAAAATTTATTATTTTATACTTACACACACATATGTTATTTTCTTGTTATTGTGTTTCCAAAATTTAGTTATTTCTTTCTGTGTACATATCATGTAAGTTTGTGTTTGAAACGTAAAAAGTACACTGAAAACTTTTTTAACCAACTGGCTTACGTTAAGACGAATAGAAGATAAGATAGTTGAAGGGAAACATGATATAGGAGAGAAGAGGGAACATAACAAAGACGTGAGCGGGAACATAACAAAGACAGACGGTGAGAAAGACATGTCTAGAGGTGGGGTTACTATTGCTAATGACAACCACCACGTTGCGACCTTTTGGTACCAAGTGACACTAATTAAACTTTTAGTCACTCATATTGATCAATCGAATCAAAGCCAAACCTGGTCACATTTGGTAGGTCTCAATGGCGCCATGATGAGCTCGATCTCATTAATAGGTGGCTCTAAACATCCACAATCATCAACACCATCTTTACCATCAACGTTAGCAACATCATGAGGTGGTGTCACCTTTACCATGTTTCGTCACATTTAAGCACAATGAAATGTCTTATTGTCTACACTTGAAACCTAGACCATCCATCATGATTAAAGCAAAATATGCCCTACCAAATATATTGAACCTAAGTTTGGTGGGACACTTTTGTGTGTACTTGATAACTCAAGTATTGAAACTTATGAAGAATTAGACATGGAGATATCAAAACATATACACACCCTAGACATGAGAATCTTGTACTTTGAAAAGAAACCATTTGATGTGTAATGTACTACATAAATTCCCCTTTCTTTTATCAAATATTCAAATACTTTTCTTTTTCTTTCATGTAGTCTTTGTAGTTATTGAGTTCTAATTTATAAATTTATATCATTGATGAGTTATTAACAATGCAATAGTTAACAATAATAAAAATTCATGTAAAATCTCAATTCAAACATACATTTCTTCATGGTTAGAACCATAAGCGGTCTAAGAAAAGGGATGTTGATCATTTGACCCAAACTTCTACTCATAGAGGTATCCAATGACTCATATATTTTTTAGTAACAATGTGCATCCTTTACAAGAAAATTCACAGACCATCAATAGTCTGTTAATCAACGAGATCGGGTACAACATAACATGCACCTTACAAGTAACCTATAAAGGATTTAAAGATAGAAATCCAACAGAAATAGAATACAAACCTAAGAACTCTGTTAGAGGGACTCAGACATTTATCATTACGCCACCCTGACGATCATTTTCTTATACTTTGACCTCATCAATTATCGGTAAGATAATAGTTGAAGCGATTGTAAAAAGAAAAAAAGATCTACATATTGATTATTATGTCACAAACAAGTTTGGTTTCCACCACTGTTTTGAAAATTGACATTACCTAATATATGAATACAAAGGGTCTTCTGTACTTGAATAATGTAGTAGTACCATGTCCTAGATGATTATAGACCTTGAATTAATCTATAAAGTTACACATTTAAGGGTGTTAATTTGCATTTTAGACAGAAAATGAAAGATCTTATACTTAAGAAGGGTATAAAAGTAAATTACATAACCATAAGAGGCAAACCTAAGATGATGATGTGAGTTCAAAAGAAAAATGATGTCCTTTCATTGCTTTCTTTAAACCATGTCCTCTCTATAGGGAAGACAATGAATGTCAATTTCACCCTCACATCCACATTCATTTGTTTCTCATTATCTTCTGTCCTAGGGTTAGATTTCAATATCATTAAATATTGTACATTTGAATTCATGTCTTCTTTCTTTCACTTTTTTGATATGAAATAGTAAGGGAAACGTTGGATTTTACTTTGTGTGTTTAACATGGAGCTTGTGATTTGATATGACACCGTGTCTCAATGACAGTCACGTACATTAATGTCTACTAGAATTATTTTGTCTTTTAAAAGTTTATTTTTATTAATGAATGATATATAAAATATTGATCGACCCATAACATAATTTAGCAAAATACCTATCTTTATGTTACACTTTAAGGTGTATTTGGGTAATGTGAGATCACTGTACAATCAAGAAAAGATTGTGGGTTGTTGTTAATTAACCGACTAATTAGAAACAAAAATCAACTTGAATGGTTGATTATAATGTTGTTCTAGTTTAACAAAATTCCATGGGGACTGTTTTCTTATTTTTTCTTGAAATCAAAGAATATATTTGAAAAACAAGTTGAAACCTTGAAGTATTAAATAAAACAAGGAAAATCTAGAACCTTTATGGTTTATTTAGCAAGTTAAAACAAAACATTTATGGCTTTTAGCAAGTCAAACTGTACCTTTCAAGGCTCATAGCAAGTCAATCCAAACCCTCATGGTTTGTTCAGTAGGAACAAGTAGAACTTTTGAGTCATATTAACAAGCAAATTTAATTCATCATGTTTTAAAAATAGCAAGTAAAGACCAATTTTTTTCAAAGAAAGTTAATTGTGATCAGCAAGTCGATCAATAATAAGTGAAAACAAGTTGGTGCGAAAAAACTTGATTAGCACGTTGGTCATGGGCACGTAAGACTTGATTAGCAAGCATGTCAAGAACACAAAAAAAAAAAATAGCAAGTTGGTCAGTAGCAAGAAAATCTTGTTAGATAGTTGTTAAAGAACAAGTAACATGCATGCAAGAAGTTAGCAAGTTAAAACATTTAAAAGCAAGTAAGTAAGAATCTTAATATAAATAAGATGATCAAGGAAAGAAAGCAAGGAGGCGATATGAAAGAAGTTAAACAATAAGAAAACATATAAAGCAGTACAACACCAATTCATTAATAATGAAATGTCTTAAGTTGATTGACACAAATTACATCACTTGAGCATTAATAATGTTTGCAAAATGATGCTAAAGAAGGAATAGAAGTAACTGTGGATGTAAACAAAGAACATATAACAAAGACAATAATCTTCTAAACATTCTCATAAGATATGGTAATGCAAGTTGCACAATACTTGACTTCAATAAGAGTATGTGATCAAATTAAAGTTAATATCTTGAAGCAGATTTAGTTTAGAAAGCACGTGTACACACCTTGAGAAATGAATTGGACACTTTGAGTATGAAGCCAAATGAATCAAGAAGTGATCTTGTGCGAAATTTAGTCAGCATAAAAGCAAAGTCTAAAAGTCGTGGTAGTATTTTAAAGGATAAAAAAATTGTTTGAAAGCTTCTTAATTGAGTCCCAAAGAAGTTTCTACCGATCATAAAAAGTATCAAACAATATCAAGAAATTGACACAATGTCATTTGAAGAAACAATTGTTAAAATAACTACATTTTAAGAACGTCTCAAAATTCAGGATGAAGTAAAATAAATTATTAAAATAACTTCTTGATGTCAAGTTCAAGCAATCAAAGTCGTGGTAATCAAACCTTGATAATGGTCATGGAAAAAGCTTTAGCAAAGGAAAAATGATATTGAAGAGGTATGGGTCAAGGAAATAAAGACAAGCAAGTTTAGATGTATTAATGTGAAGAACTTGATCATTTTGCAAAATAACATGTCATATGAAAGGACAATGAGAAAAACAATTAGCAAGAATATAATCTCATCTATGATGAAGAACCAACAATATTGTAAAATACAAGTCAAGCAAATAAGAAGATCATGTTCCTTAAACAAGTTTCGTTTAAAAGGGGGAATGAAGAATTGACTAAACTTTAGGTAAAGTTTGTAAATATAAGAAAGTCATTTCTAGAGTCTTATATCTATTTATTTGAAGTCAATGGGTATGTATTAATTATATCAAAGTCAAACATCGTGTTGTATCCTACACAATGCGTCGATAACAAATTAGGGTTAGAAAAACCCAAACCGTGTATGTATCTTTGTAATGAGCAATTTCTTATTTTCAAGCAAATTTATCAAATCTTTGTGTTAATTCATCCAATTAGTGTTTGATTAAAACACAAATGTTGGTGCTGAAGAAGTTAATTAAGTATAACTTCTAAATCTCAGTAATACGCAATGATCAAGTTATGAGGGTGCAAATAGTTGAATTGTAGACTTTAAATTTACAAACATTAAGTAAATGCATATATGTAATTTACCATACGTGTCTATTTATACAATATACTTATCTACATTTATATAACTTTTCACACTGGCATGTTAAGATATATAAATTAAGTAAATGAATCATTTCTCAACAAGAGATGTTAAATTATAAATGTTAAGTAAATGCATATATGTAATTTACCATGGTTGTTTGGTCATAATATCTACATATATGTAATTTGTCACACACATATCTAAGTAATGTCCATATATGATCTTTGTCATAAAACACAAATTAGAAAACAAAAACAGCATAATGGCCTAGTTCAACAATGATTACACATATGTAGCTTACTACTAATGCAGATTAAACACATGTAGCTTAATTGGCTTTTACGGCCTACTTCAACAATGGGTTTGTATTCTTCGGTTCATCTTTTGTTTTACTATGAAATCTTTAAACTAAAACCTCCAAAAGCGATAAAGTATCTTTTGATTTTTGTAAGAAACTGAATAACCAGACAAGAGAGAGAGAGAGTGAGAAATCATAAGGACTCTCTCCTCACTAGTGGGTGTCTATAAAAATTAAAAAATATACGGTTGTTATTTTTAGTTATATCTTTAATGACTGAAAACAACTCACAAAAACTTTAATTATTTACAGTTGTGTTATTGACAAATTATAGTCATTCATGATTTATGGTTATTTACGGGCTCTCCATTTTCTCACTAAATATTAGGATTGTCCCAAATGCTTGATGCTTGAAACGTATTTTGAAAAAAAATCATAAACGCGCTCGTTTGATTTTGGCTCGGTTGTAAACTGGTTGAGCGGCTAGGTTTAGTTTGTAAACGAATCAAACACGAGCAAATGAATGCTCACTAGTTGATCGCTGTTTTGCTTAAGGTATTATTTAATATAATTTTTATGTTTTATATATATAATATTTGTTAATTTATTTATTAATGATATTAACTTCAAGTTGAATTACCGGTTATTCTTAACTCTAGAGTTACTCAAGGGCCCATAAGCTTTCACCCTAAAATCCTTTACACTGGTCCTTTGCTTCAAGTTCTCCTAAGCGCAATCACTTGTAACGACCAATTGACACTCATCATCTTCTTTTTTTTTAAGTCGACTAGCTTCATCTTCATTTTCTTAAAGTTGATTGGCTTCATTTTTCAGCAGCAGCAACAACAACAACGACGACAACACCGACACCACCACCAACACCACCAACAACAAAAAGTTAGATTATGCTCTCCAAAAAGTCTCGGTGATACTCGTTGTATCGCACAGGTTAACCCACTAGTGAAATTATAAAACCGAAAATGAAGAAGAGAGAAATGAAGCACATTAAAGGATATGATCACATGGGATTCAATTTAAGAAAAATAGAAGGCTAAGAATTTTTTATTTTATTTTTAATTTTAGGTTCCATAACATACAAACACAGGTATATATGTAATCTTGTTAAGATGGGAGTTAGTAAACATATAGAACCATTTCATTAATCTAGTAAATTCAATATATTACGAAATCATTATGAACTAAGGTGTGTGTATTCACTATCCAAGCGAATATACTATTTCGTTTTCAAATTATACTGTATTTGTGGGTGAATTAATGGAATAAATTGTTACTATAAGGATTTTTAATATTTAATTTATAGTTTTTATCGAATGTATCAGTATCACTGTATATATTTATATACTGTGTATATATTTATATAAGTATATAGAGCACCTTACTTTTGAAATTTAACATATTGATTAAACATGAATGTATCATAGTCATAGCACAAGGAAGGGTAGCAGTAGTTTGTAGCATTGAATTAAATGCTACACTATAACTATTGATCAACAAGCACTTATCATATCATCAATAGTTGTATGATGTTCAAATAATTTCAAGAACCTTATTCTTTATTTACTTTTCATGTTCATACAAACAGTAGTGGATTATAATGGCTATAAACCAATAACATATATAAAATTCAAAAAATATTAAGAGTTTAAAATATATTTAAAGTTTTAATGGTTTAAAAGGAGCATAATATTATCAATTATTTCAGAATATATAGATAGGTGATAAATATTTTTCAAATCACCCATTTTGGTAAATAAATTTTCCACCAACACCTATTTGAAAAAAAACTCCTTTAAAATGCTTGACAAATCACTACTATCAATAAAATACGATGAATGAATACCTCTCTTTGAGTGTTTATGTTTAGATAATTTATAAGTTAGTGTTTTAGATATTCTTCATGCATTAAATACCATCTAAACGTATGTTTAGTTGATAACAATGGAATAAGTAAACAACATGGGATAAATGAGAGGTCATTCATCTGGGATGTGACATTTAACCTGATGTAACAAAATAAAATACGCAAGTCGAACTAGATATCTATTATGATTTTGCTTAATTGACGCGTGATTATAGATGTAATTAATATGTGACATGCATATAAAAAATAAATTACACACAGAAAAATAACTTCTTGATGTTAATTTTTATAAAGTTAACAGAACAATGCCTGCAGGAAACTAAACTTTTTGGGAAAACAACTTTTACTTCACAAATATTCATAACCTTAGAAAATAATACAAGTTATGTCACAAGATCGTTTTTATAATGGAGACAATAAGATCAAACTAAACAGAAAATGTATGATCACATGGACAATGATGTTACAAATTTTGGGTCCCATTAACACTTTCTGTCAAATATCAAAATTTTGTAGATCAAACAAATGATTTTTTTCTTTTTAGAATTATCAAAAATATTATTTTATGTTATATATATAGTGACATATATTTGGTTTCTACTTCAAAAAAAAAATCAACAAACTTCTCATATTATTAATTTTTTAAAGATACCTACAATGGGTGAGAACTCATCAAGAAACTTCACTGAGATGCTTGATCAAAATGCCTCATTCTCTTCCTCCTCTTCAGTAATGAAGCTATTTGGTGTCGCTGTCGGTGACGGTGGTGTTGCTCCAGTGACGCCTCAACCCGACAACGACAACAAAAGGTTCGAGTGCCAATATTGTAGACGGGACTTCGCGAACTCTCAAGCGCTAGGTGGTCATCAGAATGCACACAAGAAAGAGAGGCAAAGGTTAAAAAGGGTGCATTTCATGAACCATCACAGGCGGTTTGCGGCCCCGGTGACTATAATTAATGCACATGCAGCAAGGTCGGGGCAGTTCCAACAACCCCAGGTGGCGATGGTGGATCACTATATGTGTCCACAGTCGCCACCACAGGTGTTGTCAGGTGTCCCGTTAAGGTTTCCAAGTAGGTTTTACATCGGACGACCACCACCGCAGGTTAACGCTGTTGGTGCAACTTCATCAAGGGTGGTTGAAGAAGAAAATGATAGTGGTGATGGAGTGGATGTTGATCTACATCTTTGATTCTTATAGCTTCCGGAAATATTTATGTTTTACCTTTCTTTTTTTTCTAGGACGGACGGACTTTGAGCAACTGTAAAATTGTAAAGCCGAAGGTTACAGGTTCGAGTCGTGAAAACTGCTCTAGCAGAAATACATGGTAAGAATATGTACATCAGACTCAAGTGTCCTGACACCTTCCAGACGCGCATATGTAATAGTATGGTGCAATGAGTTTACCATTTTCTTGCAACTTTTTTAATTGGTTTCAAATTCTAATTAATTTTGGGTGATTAATATATATTTTGTTGAGTTAAGTAGTTTGATGTAACCTCTTCGAAGTTGGAAATAAGTACTATTTATTCTGCTATCTCAATTACAAACAAATGACTACTTTTATTTAACTGTAATCTGTTAATATAACAGATGTAGATGTGATGTTCTACTGGACCGTTGATACCATATCTTCTAGATGTAAAATTAGGGTAATTATCCAGCTTTTAGTTGTCTTATATAGTAAGAAATTTTATTAAATATGGCAATAATAGCTAGTGCTATAAAGTTACCAATTAACATGATTATCATATAAACCATCATAAGATAAGACGTCTGAAAAGTATCTCAAGAAATTACCTCGGTACAGTGTTACGTAAATAAACATTTTAAACGCTACCACTCTTCAAAATAGAAAATATAATTGTCATGGGAGAGAACAATTTTAGTATTCATGTACTGGCAATTTTAAGAAAAAGAAAAAGAGCTATACTTTCTTCTGGTGAAAGCAAAAAGTTGTATGCCTAAATTTTAACATCTGTAAATCATGTTCTAGTTGAGTGCAATTGGGACATTGGGTGCAAGCATCATGGATCAGTTAGGTGTTTTCATGGTGGCTTTTCCTTTTTCATTGCGCGATCGTATTCAAGCAATCATGGGTTCTATTTGGATGCTCGACGAGTTTACAAGAAAGATGTTTCCTCTTTATGGGGTTGGGGGTGCGGTCCCTGGTTTGAAACAGGTAGCCCGATTAAGATAACACATATCATTCGAATTAGGGTCGTACATTTGCCGTTAACAAAAGTACGGAAGTAATTGTTGTATAAATTAAATAAGCAAGTGAAGAGTTTAGGGACTATATAACAAAACCGAGTTATAAATTTTCAAGTAAAAGTTACCTATTTGATATGCAATCGAGAGTTCGCTCCACTGTATCTCTAAAATGATAGAGATCACCGGTATACGAATGTCATTAAAAGAAGGTAGTGATCTCTAGTACAAACGTATTAATCTTTAAAGAAGTGATCACCTTCTTTGTTTCACTAATCTCAGGTAGTGATCATCTTCTACGTCTTAACAGTTCAAGGTAATGATCATTATTTTTGTCTTACTAAATAAGATAGTGATCACGTAGCAATATCTTTCACTAGTATGGTAGTGATTATTACTTACAAATCTCACTAACAATAGTTGTAATCACTAAATACAAGGGTGGCAAATGATAAATAGTTATTGTACACACTCTTCTCCTCTAGCTTCTGATCTCTCTTGATCAATTCACTTAATCTTTAAATTATTTAGGAAGTTTCTATGACAAAAAATGAGAGAGATCTTTAGAATATATATTATCACTCAGATTGTGAACAAATGGGTTGCTTTTCACGTGTACAAAAAACTTGGCATTCGTAGGCAGCCTTGAAAAAAAGACAAAAAGTCCGCTGGTCGATCGATGGTCGACTCTTGATCGACATTTCGATGGTCGACTCGTGATCGACCATGCGAAATGCAGTGCACTTTTTGATGAACTTTTTTAAACATTGCAATCTCTCCAAATTCATACTTGAAATTCATTTCTCATTTCTTATGCATTATGGGTTGTACAACAAGTTTTAATGGTTGTACCCAACTTTTGTCTTAGGAGAATTGATAAAGGGAATAGAGATGACGATAGAGATCATACTGAGAAACAGAAGAATTCTGTACGGGTACAACTTTTATTTGAACGCAGTGAAAAAAATGCGATCTTTGTTGTCATTTTTTTATTTTAACACAATACTTTTATATATTTTGTAATTTAGCCCAATTTTTTTTAATTTTAACTTTGGTCCCTATACTTTTTATATTATAAAAAATTATTTGTTTTACGTTTCGTTCTACATTTTGCGACTTAACACGACGCATTGTGCGTGTGTAGTTCAACGTTTTTACGTTTATTTTTCCCCGTTTAACGGTCCCGTCGCAACGTGCTTGTCCAGGACCAATTTAGTTATTGTATTATATGTTTTACGTTTCGCCTAACGGTGGTGTGTCCTTGGTTCTACGTTTCGGTTGGTGGTCGCTAACGGTGGTGTGCGTTTGGTGCTACTTGGCATGGTTTTACGCCCCCGCGGCAACGCGGGGGGCTTAATACTAGTTTTTACCATTCTAAAACATGTGATCTTTACCATCGTTGTAAGAATATATACAACGATGATAAGTTCTACCTTTATAAAATCAAAAGCACCCAAGATGTCTACTTAAACTTGTTTTAACTTTGATCCGTTTTAGTGTCTGAAAGACTTATTATTTACATAAACTTTGCTAAGTTTTATAAAGTAGGGTTTAAGAAATGACTCTTGTTTTATATAATTATATTTGTATAAATCTTAAAAAGGTTTTATAAAGAGTATTTGTTTTCCTTTTTTAATGATATTTAATTTGATCTATAGCACGTATCGGCTTCTATAATGAATCTTGATGTTTTTAGGTACGTATTTTGAAGACTCGATCTAGATGTTTTCATGTGTAATGGTTTGAAGTTGATATGCTAGTGTAGTTGATGGCTTGGGTGTTTTAGGAACTTTTGTTCACATGCGAACATTATCTATTGGCATATAATTACTATGTTAGTTAATATTATCATTAGTATTAGGGTTTATGCTGCACATTGAAATCATTGTTTACCAAACAATCTCACCCTTTTTAATAATGACAAAAATATATGAGATGTAGTAAATTTGTCAATACAAAATTGTTCATGTTAACAATACACAACATACCTCTGGTCATTCTCTTTTTTTTGGTCAAAATCAAAAAAATAGGGCTCCCCTTCAACATTATAGTGATAAAATTTCCTAAAATCTTTCTCCCCTTGAAGTGATGTACATTTGAAACTCCCCTTCAAATGTGTAGCTCTCATTTGAATGTTGCAAATATTTATTATGAAACTACCCCTCAAATCATAGGCTCCCCCTCAAAATGTGCTAATACTTGATATTAGAATAAACTTGGCAAAAACAATGTTTAGCAGACACAAATTATAATATAGATTTGTGGTAAACGATCATATCAAAGCATAATAATAGATTCAGGCATAAGCAAAAGAAAAATCAACCAACCGTAAGTGTAATTAGATAAGACATGTTCAAAGCTTAACATCACCATAAGCAAATCACCAAGTTTTAAAGTTCAAGATGTCATAAACACAACATCTTAAATCTTAATTAGTCCTAGAAGCCCTAGCACTAGATTAATATGTTTTCAAGATTTTACCCTTGGATGTGCAAAAAGGAGGAAGATATTTTCAAGCTTTTGATGAAACAATGGTGGATGATGGTTTATTGGGGAAAACAACCAAGAAGAAAATCCAGAATAGAGTTGTGTGGTTTTTTGCGGTCACTTGTGGTCGATCGCTAACTTGGCACTCCCATAGAGAGTTTTCGGTCAGTAGGCGGTCATTTTGCGCCCAATCGCAGAATTGGCAAAACATATTTTTATTTATTTATAATTTTCACGTGATTTTTTGTGTGAATTATGCTCTAACATTCCTATACTCATTATATGAGGCATTCAAGGTACATTGAGATATACATGTCACATAGTAAGGCAATAAACATAGGACATGATTTCTAATTAATTTAAACACATAAGTGACCAGGTTTGCACCAAAGATGGCATTTATAATAATTTAGGAGATTTATCACAGTCATCAGTTTTATTAGCTTGATTTTACAATATGTTCATAAATTCATAAAATATATAGTCATAATTAAACTATAGAAGTTTAAGTGTAGCCTAGATCTTACCTAATTATGATTAGATATGATAGGTTTAAATGTTTCAACAAGTATTTCATGTGACTAAATGTTAAGTTCGATTTTACTTCTTAAGTTTTGTTAAATATAATCAATTTTCTTCAAAATATTAGAACATCAATTTCTCTTAAAAAATCATAAGTTGTTTAAATTCCAGTATAAAAGTTTCATTAAGCTGTTTCAACTTTATTCAAAATAATTAAACTTTTGAACTGAAATTAAACAATATATGGAATTTTTAAAGGTAAATTGATGTTTTATTATTTTAAAGGAAAATTGTTAGTTTAATCAAAACTTAGGAAACAAAATTAAAATTAACTTAAAATAATGTTATTTAAAATACTTACTTATATGAAATTTTAATTATATATCATCTAAAAATAGTTATAGTTCCTAATTTCTTATTAATAAATGTTTATTATTTTAATTTAAACCCTATGATACACAGTGGTCTAACCTAGTAATATATACACACACATATAATCAAAATGTAATTCACCTTCATAGTTTGTACATGCTGCTCAGGGCTGTCCAAATCGCTCAACACTCGCTCGACAATCCCTAGAAAAATGCTCATTCAATTTATGAGTTGATCGGTTCGGTTTGTTTTGTAAACAAGTAAAGCATGAGCAAAGGTCCGCTCTATTCGGTATGACTCAAATTATTTTTAATCTAATTTATATATACAAGTATATGGCCTACGGGTAGAGGTGTACAAACCGGGTTATTACCCAAACCGGTTTGGGGTCCAAACCGAAACCGATTTGGTCAATTCCGGTTAAAACCGGTTTGGTCCTAAACCAGTTCGGGTTGGAAACCGGTTTCCAAAACCAAAATCCCAACCCTACCAAACCGGTTTGGAAACCGGTTCGGGCCCAAACCGGTTCGGTTTTTTTCTTAATTTATATAACAATTATTTTTTCAAATTCAAAGAAAATTTAAATTTTTTTGTTAAAATATATATACAATTTTTTGTATATTATATTAATTTATATAATTTGTTGTTATAAAATATATAATCATATTATTATTTGTATTAAAGATGTATATTTAAACATTTATAAAATTAATCAAAGACTCAAAGTGAGATATATAATAAAAGTGAACTATATAAAACACTTATATAATTTAAACAACATACAAGTTTAAATAATAGTTTTTATAAATAAACATTTAGCATAGTCGTTTCTTCGTTCGTCCGTTACATGCTTGTACGTTTATTCTTTGCTACCAGAACCGGAACTGTTACGAAGATAGTCATCATATTCCGCTTCATCATCGGTCATTCCGGGTGTCAATCCGCTCTTTACCTCGTCCTCGTATAATTCTGCTTCGTATTCCAGTTCTCCTTCAAGTGAACGTTGTCTTGTACTTTTTCCGCGGCATCCAAATAATCTTTCAAGCAAATTGACATTTCAACCGCTTATGGAGTGAGTCGAGTTCGTCTTATTGATATAACCCTGCCATTAACAGAAAAAACAGATTCCGAAGCTACCGTGGAAGCTTGGACGGTTAGTAAATCTCAGGCCATGGTGGATAGGATGGTAAATTGATTTTTCTTACCTTTCCACCAAGTCAACAAGTCAAAATTTTTAAAATCTTGTGAAGTCATGGTGAATAAAAAGTTTGTAAGACCATACCTCCCGAGTTCACTACTCGGAGTGTTACCACGTTGACGTTTATTACATTCATCCCTTAAAGTATTATATAAATCAAACATTGGATCATTCGAACTTTCGGCATTTGCCGCATGCCTTAAAGCCTCATGGATTTGTGATGTTTCACCATATTTTAATAAATAAACATCATACATTTTTTCTAATTGTTTGTTAAAACTAGCTTTTAAAGTTTTACTATACATTGGGGTTATCAACTTCTAAATCCAAATTAAAAGTAATTTTATCAAGTAAAGTTTCAACCCCCGACAAATTTAAACAGGTGTTTATAGCAGCGGCACATGTAATAACCGGAGGCACTTCTTTAAAATACTTTATAAGTTTTTCTTTCATTGGGGGTATCATATCCGAATAAGGTCTACCCCTACACGACATCTCATTTAATTTTGAAGTCATTAAATAAATTTGGTGAAGTACTAACGGACTCGTTGGATAATAAACTCCGGAAAGACACGTAGTTGCGTTTTTAAAAATTTGAAGCATTTTTGTTACTTCTTCAATAACGGCCCAACCCGATGGATGGTAAGAATTTGTCTTTCCACGACTTACCAAACTATTATGAAAGGCTATTAAACTTTCTTTTTGTTCAATAGCCTTTTCAAACATGTTACAAGTGGAATTCTATCGTGTTGGTACGTCCCAATTCGGGCCTAAACATTTGGTATTTGCGTCTTTACAAAACTTGCGATATCTAGTATATCTTTGGTTATTGCTAAAAATGTCACGTAACATTCTTTTAAAACAATCTTTCACTGTTTCAATCGTTTTTAAACCGTCTTGAACGGCTAAGTTTATAATGTGCGCAACACATCGACTATGAAAAAACACACTCTCACACATTGGTTTATATTTTAATTTCAAATGATCTATCGCAAGAGTGTTATTTAACGCATTATCAAAAGATATAGAAAATATTTTGTTTTCTAATTTATACGTTTGAATAACTTTATCAATAAGATAAAAAATGTTTTGGCCGGTGTGAGGATAATCAACCAATTCAAACGCAATCGTACGTTTCATCATTTGCCACGAATCGCGTTCAACTCAATGGGAGGTGACACAAATGTACGAGTCCGGTAAAACGTGAAGTGTCGACCAAACATCACTAGTGAAGTTAACACCGGTTTGTAAATTTTCAAAATAAGATATTAATTCATTTTTAGCTTTTTTCCACATTTTTAAACAATCTTTTCGAAGAGTAGCACGACTTACATTGGTGTAACGTGGTTGGAGAGTTCGTTGAATGAGTCAAGTCAAACGTTCGTTGTCGAAATGTTTGAATGACAAGCTTTCTTGAATTACAAAATGCGCCATTTGCTCCCGAACCGCATCAACGTTATAAGCCCATATATTTCCTTCGTTTGTCATCAAAGCTTGACCTTGAGAAGGTTCACCTTTCAACGCCTTACAATATTTATTTGAAATGTGGTTTTTCAACGTTGTGTTTGCATCTTTTTTGAAAAACTTATGACAAAACTTGCAACGAGCCTTGTTTGGACTGCTAGCCATTTGACATAAATCGTAATTGCACCATACTCCGGGGTTCCTATTCGTAGGAAGGATTGCTACCACCACGTTGCTTGAAGACGCTTCACAACCAACGGATGATTGAGCACTTGATGAAGCCATTTGAGAGATTTTTGAGAGAGTTTTTTGTAAAACGAAAGTATTCGTGAGAGCGTTTTTGAGATTTTTGAGAGTAGAGAGTGTTATAAGTTGTTGTGATTCAACCAAAACCTCCAATACATATATATACTAACCTAATGGGGGTATAATGGTAAAAAAACCTCAAAAAACGTCAAAAATGGGTCCAAACAGCTATATAGCTGTTATCCAACGACTATTTTTAAAAACCGGGTTGAAAACCGGTTTAGAAACCGGTTTAGGGACCGGGTTGAAGACCGGTTTGAGAACCGATTTGGAAACCGGTTTAGAACCGGACCGGTTTAGAAACCGATTTCTTTGGTGGGAAGGTCAAATCGATGGGAACCGGTCGGTTTTGGTCGGGTTCGAACCGGTTGGGCCAAACCGGTTTGGGCCTCGAACATGTTCCAGTTTTTCCGGCCGAACCAGTTTCTGAACCGATTTTTTTGCCTACGTCTACATACGAGGACGGGTTAAATGAGAACTCACTTATTTTGTGAGAACTCTTGGAACTAATGTGAGTCACGTATTCAAGGGCAAAATGGTAAATAATGATACCATAATAAAAAAAATTATAAAACAAAAAATAATATAAAAATTAAAAAAGTAAAATGACAAAAATGTCGCCATTGTTTCCCTCTTTCATAAAAAAAAATAAAAACAAATTTATAAAAAAATAGAAAAAAATTGATTTTTTATGAACATCATTTTACACATATGTAATACCTGTAAATACACATGTGTAAACCAGGATTTACATATATGTAATAACTAATTTACATATGTGTAAATAACTGGTAGACAATTTTTTTTAAAAAAATATATCAATATGGTATGCGTTGGAAAGATAAAAAACACTAAAATTAATGGTGAAATTTTTTTGAAAAAATAATGTCATGAAACAAAGTTATGAAAATTAAAAAAAAATATGGAAATGACATATGACTTGCATGTGATTTAAATGTGTGGCTCATATTAGTTCTTAGAGTTCTCACGAAAAAACCTAGATCTCAAGATAACCCTACCCTATGGCCTACTATATACAAGTATATAATTTATATTTCGTACATACTAGACAATAAAAAATTTTAACATCAAATCTAAAAGTAAAACCTTAAGCCCTTAAACATAATTATGTTATAAAATGTGGCTGCATTTTAAGGCATCAAAACATGAGACCCACCATATCCATTTTCTCTCTTTGTAAATTTAAACCGGGTGACACACTAGATTGTAGGACTGTCAAAATCATGGGTTGTAAAGATCGGTCGCCGCTCGCTCGGAAAATTAGTGCTCGAAAAAATGATTGCTCAATTTTTGGCTCAGTTGTAAACAAACTGATCGGCTTTGTTCAGTTTGTAAATAAGCCAAACACAAGTAAAGATCCGCTCGGCTCGTAAACAGCCCTAAATTGCTGCTTCACGTGTTTATGCATACTAGTTGATGTTCTATGAACACGAACTATGTGACTATGTGAGTATAGCAGGTGTTCATGAGCAGATATCCTGTGGTATAGTAGTGTACTACTCATCAAAAGTTTGTATATTTAAATCGCGTATATTGTAGATGTGATGATTTTACAAGTAAACTAAATATAAAATAGAGATTCTATGTTGCTAGTATAAAAAATATAGACCATTTATTAGTTAACGGTTTTTTAGGCCCAAAATGTTAACGCACAATGACACGATCCAATATGGGCTGGCCCATTTATAAATACACAATACAATATCTCATCCATCCGTAGCCGTAGGATGTGTATGTGATGAGGCAACATTTCGATATCGTGTACCGCGATGCACCTGATGCAAATCTTAACACCACCTCATTTGTAATTTGAATTCTCTCCCTCTCCTTAAAGAGACGTTATAGTTCTTTTTTGGCATTTTCTTGAAAATAATTTTTTTATTGTTTCAAAATTATTTTCTTAAATAATTGCACTAAAATAACATAAAAAATAATATTTTTCAATCCCATTTAAAGCTTTTTGATCGAAAATTAATACGACCATTCAAAAAGAACTACACAAAATTGAGGGTTTTTCAAATCTTTCTTGAATAACGTTACAATTTCACTCGAAATCACTGCAAAGCTCAAATCTTTCTACAGAATTTGGAAGGATCGATGATTACGAGAGCTGAAATCGTGATACCCGTTTGTTGATTTTGTTCTTTTCGTCTTTAGGTAATGTTTTTCAGCTTAGGGTTTGTGTGATTTGATGAGTTCTTGATGTTCTGTTGTGGGGATGCTTGTGGCTGATTGATTTGAGTGAAGAGTTCATCTTTTGTGCAGTTTTGATCATGTTTTTGGTGAATCGGGTTATTGGGTTTGTATTTGTTTGATTGATGATCTTGTGAATCTTTTGTTTTGGGTTTCGATTATCATAAGTTGAAGACTTAACTGTGCAGAATTAAGGGGATTGGGTTTGTTCATTCTTGTGATTGATGGTGCTTGTTAATTTTGAGGTTAAAGGTGAAGACTTTGAATGTTTTCGATGATTATAAATGTTTGTTTGTGAGAGTAAAAGGGAATTGAAGTATTTGGCATCTAATTTGCACCACAATATTACAAATCTATGCAGATTTACTCTTTTTGGTTAGCTTAATCGGGTAGTAGTGGACATTCTAGCTCAAGTTACATAAAAGTATTTATTTTATATGGGGATTTCCGTCTTTGAAACCGTTGTAGTAAGTTATAAGTTGTTGGTCAGAGTTTTGATATCTGTATTGAATTTCATTACTTGTTCATCTGTCGTGTAACCAGATAGCAGTAGGTTTCATATCTTGAGACTTGAGTGTCAATGGAGTTGATGTTTAACTTTGAACTTGACGATGATTGTTTAGCTTAGTGGCATAAGATCAACTGCTGAATCAAATACAATATATCGGATAAAAGAGAAACGAGGAGGAGAAAAAAACCCTCGCACGTCTATGTGTATTTTGAATCTCATAAGTATGAAGTTTCAATTGCCTGAACAAAAGTCAACCATTTATGCGACGAAGGTAGAACTTTTATCTAGTTTCCACTCAATTGGTTTAGGGAAAAGGTCACATACAAGCCCATGTAGGTTCCACATGAGCCCTTGTTGGTTTCCCATTGGGGTCCGGTGTTACTTGTAACTCTACGTGTTAGTAGCTTTCTTTAACACTATACATGTTTTTAGATACCTTACAGGATAACATACTGAATCACGTTGTTGAAATCCACAGATGATCGTTGGTGTTGTTCAAAGCTTTAGTACCAGTCGACCTTAAATCCTACATAAAGATATGGGTGCTCAAAAACATGGCTCGAAGGGTGGCTCTGGTGGTTATGTTGGTGGTTTTCTGCATCTATTTGATTGGAATGCAAAATCTCGCAAGAAGTTATTCTCAAGCAAGTCCGAATCACCAGGTATGAAACCGAGCTCTAATAAGTCCATTGTAGCTATTCTGCTAGAGATGACAAAATGTCAAAAATGAACAAGCTTGGGTGGCGGTCAAGATGGGTAGTTTGACCCGAAACATTTTTCGCCCTGCATTTTTAATTCTTTTATAAATAATGATGTTTTATGCATTTAACTCTCGGGCTTTTGGCCCATCAGATGAGTTCCCAGTAAGGTACTCATTTATAAATCTATTTGGCCTTTCAGATTTAAATCACAACCAGAATCAACCCATTCATAAGTAAATGTGTTTAAATTGTCTAGTCTAAATTTTACCTTTAGTTATAACTTTCTTTTGTAATTCTGTGTAGAACAACCGAAGCAAACAAAGAGAACCGATGGCAATATGCCCATGACTCGTTTCAATATGGTACATGCTTCTTTTTTTCTATAGAGTTTAGTTTGACTTTAAATATGAAATGTTTGATTTTTAAAACTCAAAGTCAATTACGCGTATACAGATGGACGAAGATGACATGATAGGCGGTCTGGTTTTGAAAGGAAGTAGTGATTATAGTTGTGCAACTTCAGTTACCGATGAAGATGGTTATGGAACCAAAGCTCCCGGGGTCGTTGCAAGACTTATGGGCTTAGATTCATTGCCAACTGTTAACTTCTCAGACACATACTCGAATCCATCGTTTGACTCTCAGTCACTTAGAGACTCATCTACAAATTATATTAGAGAAGACCCTGAATTTGACTTAATGGATTGTCAAATGGAGACTGTTTCTAGAGACACAAAGGTCAAACCTCAGAAGATGGTGATCGGTAGAGCGATTGAGAAGTTTCAAACTGAAACTTTACCTCCAAAATCTGCTAAACCGATCCCAGTGACCCGTAACAAGCTGTTATCTCCTATCAAAAGCTCAAGATTCGTGTCCTCGAGTAATCCTGCTCGTATAATGGAAGCTGCATCAAAGATTCCTCTTGTTGGGTCATCATCACCATCACCCTCGTTATCATCTTTCGGCTCCGTTTAGGATGAAAGTTTCTAGGCAGAAAACAGAGAATTCCACAAGAAAGCCCAAGGTTCCCGAGGCTCCCCGAAGGCCATTAGAGTCAAATGCCAAGAATCTCAAAAGTCAACAATCTTCAGAACCGAAAAAGTCAATTTCTTTAGCTCTTCAAGCTAAGGCCAACGTTCAAAAGCGTGAAGGGTTGAATAGTCGAGCACAATCTGTGAGAACTCAATCAAATACTGAAAGAAATCCGCAGAAGAATCCTGTTTCCTCAAATGTGCTAAAGCAGAATAATCAGAAACAAAATAGCTTAGTTGACCGAGGAAAGTCAACCCCAAAAACTTCATGTTCTAATGTCGGTCCACAAGCGAAAAAACCAGTTTCCCTGAAAACAAACCATAAAAAGGAACCTTACTCCATCCGAAAGAAACGTTCTATTGAAGAGAATGAACGTAATAATAATACTCATGCTGTTCGGGACAGAAGTTATAGAAGTAACAGAAGTGATGTTGTTTCTTTTACTTTCACATCTCCGATTGCCGCACGCCCAATGACCTCTAACAACGGTTTTTTGTCCAATTATCAAAGTACAAACACACCCGAATCGATCAATAGTGCTGCAAACTCATCATCTTTAACCTCAAATATTATTGGAGTTGATGCTTTAAGTACCCTTTTGGAGCAAAAACTGAAGGAGTTCACCGATAGTCCCGCTTCTGTCTCTCAAGATTCTTTGTTAGCAACAGAAACCGACATTGGCGAGGATTCGAGTTGTGGGTTTTCTTCATACAAGCCTGAGCAAGTATGACATGAACAAACGTTTACTTTTCTTTTTTTTTCATTTATTGATTCTTGTTGTTACTGATTGTGAATCTGATCTTTTGTGCTAATTTTAGGACCAAGATAGAAGCATTAGTGATTATTCAAGTCTCGGGTTTTCTTCATATGATCCTTTAGATCTATGATGAAGAAACATCACAAGCTCGAAATGGTATGTTCTGAAAAGATACTATAAGTGTTTTACATACGTCTTTACGGTTTATACATGATGATTATTGATAACTTTTGATGTTTTTAGGATCAAGATTCAAGTTATGGGCTTTCTACAAATGATCCTTCAGATCTCATGAAGAAGCATCACAATTTGGTATGTGTGAATGCGATACAAGTCTTTATTCTACGGTTCTTGTTGTTTATAAATAATTTATTTGATCTTTATGATGTTTTAGGATGATTCAAGTTATGGGTTTTCTTCTAATGACACTCAAGAACAGATGTCTCACGACTATGCATATCGGAAGTATCTCTTTGGTAGACAACGAGCCCAGACTCAGTACTCGAGCCATCTTTCAACACCGAAAGCTGCAACTCTTCAGACACTGCTGACAGCTGCAAGCAAGATTCAGCTTCAGTTCAAGCCCGCGAGCTAAAAGCTGCAAACTTTTCAACAAACCTGACCCCAATGGATGTCGATACTGATCTACTAGACTCAGCTTCATCCATCACAATAGTTTCCAAATGGGAACCTGATTACATTAACCAAGTGCTTACAAACATTGAAACCATGTTTGTTGATTTCACCGTAGGCAGGACCCGAAAGATCGTGAACCCACGTGTGTTTGACCAGTTAGAACTTGGTAAACCAAACGATGAACCGGCTAAGCTAAGGCGCGAGCTTGTATTCAACTGTGTGAGTGAGTGTATGGAGACGCGTGTGTAGGGTGTGGGCTAAGGGCTAGCGAAGGGAGAAGGGTAGAAGAACCGGACCGCTTAGCTCGAGAAGTGTATCAAGAGATTGCAGGGTGGGAGGATATGAAAGACAGTATGGTTGATGAGCTGGTTGATAAGGATATGAGTGGTTCTAGCTACAAAAAATGGCTTGATTTTGATCTCGAATGTTATGAAATCGGGGTCGAGATCGAGTCTCGGTTACTTGATTCTTTGATCAACGAAGTAGTTGATGATATCTTGGTTCTTTAAGGGAGAATCAAAAGCTTTTGAAAGGTTTTTGTTGTTTGAAACTGTAATGAACTGGAGTTGCAGAACATTGTTTGCATGATAAATTGAGCTATAATGACCAAATACTATGTACAAGTGTTATTGCATAATGTACAAGTCATTTAATTCGTTCATTCTTGCATGGGGTAAAATGTTTACCATTAGTTGCATTGATTAATTTGAGTTCTTGAACATTACCAAATTATGTACAACTTTTGTTGCATATGGTACAAGTGTTTTCTATTATAGTTTACTGATCAATATAGGTGACATATTAGAGATATAAATGAGACGAGTCGAGATAAGGGTGTATAGTGGGATGCTAAACGTGCTATATCGTAGGGTTTATAGAGTCTAGCATGCACCGATTCATCCGAGACTAATGGGTAAATAAAACATACGTTGTAATGTTACGTGAAAAAAAATGTAGAAATCTAGTGTTGTGAAACATTTGCGAGCACTTAAATAGGGGTGTTCATCGGTTCGGTTATCAGTTTGTTTGGTTTTTTGGTTTTGAAATTTTTCCAGGCATAACCGAAAACTGAACCGAATTGGGAATATGACTAACTGAACCAAATTCAACCGAATTCAATTCGGTTCGGTTTTGGTTAAAAACCAAAAAACCGTATTAAACCGAAAAAAACCGAATTCACCATTTGTTTATTTTTAAGACGTTGTTAATTTAGATTGCTTGTACGAGAATCACTCTTCATATATATTTCGTCAAAAATATATATCAAATAATAAACTCTTGAATTGTTAACAACCTCGTTTTCTAAAAATATAAATAGTTGATTTTGACTCTTTAAAAAAATAAAATTTAACACTCAATTTTGGTAATTAAAGTTGGGCTAGCATATAAATTCTTAGTTATTTGGTTTAAATAAAACACGTCGAAAATTTAGGCATTAAGAAGTTGGGCTAAACTTACAATTATAAAAAAATAAATAAAGTATACATATTGAATTCGGTTAAATCGGTTAAATCGAACAAACCGAATTCAAAATTTACACCGAACCGAAAACCGAATTCCCAATACGGTTTCGGTTACAACCGACTGGAAAACGAATTCAGAATTCGGTTCGGTTTTTTCGGGTTACGAATACGGATCAGTTTTTGGTTTTCGGTTTTTTTTCACACCCCTACCTTAAATGTTGTGGCAAAAATTCGTCACTAACAATTGAATATGAAAAGAGTGACATGCTTAACTATAAGTTTACACATATATTCTGGAAGATAACTTCATAAAGATACAAAAGCTGTGGCTTGATATATTCCTATTAATTAATCAACCAGCTTTAGAACATTTATGTAGCTTTCTAACTTTTTGTTTGATAGAAAACGCAAATTTTCATAACAAAATATATCAATATTATATAGATATCAAAGATAAAAATGTTTTATGGTATAACTTTTTAAACAATATATTATTAAATATATAAGATTTATTTAAGTTTTAAACATTGATGAAAGTGGTACATAACAAAAAAAATTAAAAAATAAAAAAACTCAATAGAGGATGACTAATTCCTTTTAATGCCCTTCTTAACCAGAAATAACGTCTAATTAAAAACAGAACAACATGTGTCATTCTTAATCATTAATTAGATTAGTACGATAAAAATAATGAACGCCATGTATATTTTATTTTAAACTTTTTATGGAAAACAATTTTTTAAAATTATTTATCTCCATCTATGTTTGTTTATCTAGTAATAAATGAACAAGTGCAAACATAATTTCTCAATAAAGAAAAGAAAAAGAAAATCTATTTGCCTATTATATAAAGGAATCCAAAAAACATGTTTTCTTATGAACTAGAAAATTTATTTGTACTTTATCCATTCATTTATTCATGTAACTTAACGAACGCACATAAACAAACAGACAAAAAGACGTTTGTTTGTGCGTTTATAACGACACGAATCAGAAAATGGTTATGATGATAATAGAATTTCAACTCAATTAATCACATAAGAAAATAAGACACTATGACCTTTTCTCTCTCAGTACAAACCTATTCATACAAATATTCATGAAGTTATGATATCATAAATGTCTTTTCTGGGTTCAAATAAATTATGATTTATCATCAGAAATAAAAATTACTAATATTAGAACAAGATAAACGTTTTCTCTTATTAAAGTAAATCGAAACCAAACTTTAAATTTCATAGACATGTATATCATGCATTAAAACTTGTACATTACACAGGTTCATTAGTCCAACACCGAAAGAAAAGTTTTATCCTTAACTTATGGGTCGCAAGCAACTCCCAACAATCTTTTATTTACATTCAACACTTCTTACTCAACCTGAAAAATAAAATAATAATTATAAAAAAACAAAATTAAAAAGGCTACAAAAAGATATAAACATGAAAGGAAAAAAAAATTAGAAAATTATTGTATGCTCAAAGACTCACATGATTGTTTCCTCCCGATACACAAGCAGGTCGTCTTGGGGGCAAGTATTGACGAGGTGTTCTCTGTATTCAACGTAACAAGTAGTTAGGATCATACGTGTAATTTATTAAAAGTTAGAAACAAAAGTGAAATTCTGACTTATTAGAGGGACATTGGTGTATATAGAAGTTGCGTTAGTGTAATACATGATTATACACATAAGACTGTGATTTTTATGTAGTTATATATGTATGTTAAAGTCTATAATCATACGGATTCATATATTAATCATATAAAATACACGTATCGTATTTTGAAATCGGCCCTATATATGTGTATATGTATTATTTATTTGATTCAAAATATTATGATACCTCTAGTTTTGGCTGCAAGGTCTCTATGTCAATTGTCTCGTTTATTCCTGCACCTTGACCTTGCTGCAGATCAAAATAGAAACAAAAGGCCCATTAGGTTGAATTAAGGCCCATTATTCGGGCAGATTAAATGATTTTATGTTGGGCCTTGTGGCCCAAATATACCTTGCATAAGGCCCAATCTGCTGAATCAAGAAAGCACGTTCATGATCCTGGACAATACAAAACATAGAAAGATGATTGAAGTGGTATGTGATATAAAGGGTAGATTAGTAATTTTACTTTGAAATTTTCCGATTGAGTGTAAATCGGTAATTTAGCTTGCCTTTGAGATTAGAGGCTTCTTCTTTGGTGCTAATCCTCCGTATTTATGTCCATTTTCCGTTCCCTGCGATTCATACAACATGCAATAATACGTTTCATCAACGTTACAGTTTTTTTAACTTGAAGTGAAAAATAGGTAACGGCTACACAATAATTCTTTTGTTTAGTCATGAGACTAGAACTTTTTGACAATGCAACAATTGTTTTTTAACAATCATTGTAAACAATTCAAGCAATTGGAATGCAGAAAAGAAACAATGTCTGATATCCTTACAAAATAAAAAAGTTATACCGAAAACCCTACTGGTTGTGACCATGCCTTTATCCCCACAAGTTCTTACGTTTCAAACTTTATAATGTAAAAGCGTAAGAATAAACACAAAAATTACATGACTTTTGTTCTAATTGAAAGAGTTTGACAAAGTCGTCTTATAAGCAGAGTCTGTAAACCTATTATTTCATGTTTCTTTTGTTTCTCACTTCTCTCAACTCTCAACTCATTTATCATTTTTAAATTAATATTCATATATTTTATCACATCTCTTCTTTATTAAGTAACGGATCAAAACAAATTAGAACCAATACATATCATTTTAGTAAGTTAGTTATAGGTTATTGATGGGAAATAACTAGTGTGTGATATTCATGAACAAGTCATTTTCTATCCAACGAGCAATCCACATGATTCACTTGACATCCTACCAACATATGTTAGGAGCTCATACATGTAAATTTACTAAACTACCCTCTAAACCTAATTGGCCAAAATTAAAAACAAACACCAGTTATGGACCACCTACACTAATAAGGTAGGACACTTCCCACGTGATCAATTTAGTTCTTGGACCCCTAGAAAATAATAATGCAATTTTATGCCTACAAACATTATGTTTGGTACACATATATACATGATATTTTGTTTGAAAAATCTGAAAGATATTTTGTTTTATCATAATAAGGTCGTTTTTGCAATCGTTTGACTGACGAAAAAAATTCGTAAGCAATTTTCCTAGTATAAGAATGATCTCGTGTATAAGAATAAGAATGATATGGTATATGACAATACACATTTTGTCAATTATAGAAACAAAGTTAACTCTAATTGAGGTACGCCTGGCATATACTATGATAGACATTTTAGGGGTTGTCTATTTGCTAGTAAATAGGCAACTCTAAGCCGAACGTTAAATCACAAGATTTCACTATCTTGGGTTATAAATGAAACGTTTTAAGGAATAGTTGGATTATTTGGATGATGTAATTGTTGTGTGTTGATCGTTTTTACCGTCTTGCTATTTCGACTTTCATAAAATTTATGCCTTAAAAATGATACGGATTAAAATATTTATTTGATACTAAGACTCTCTTCAACACAAAATTAATAAAAATTAAAAAAAGACTTTAATGTCGTTTATAGTTTTATGCAAAATGGTGATCATGTAAAGTATTTTCATTCAGAATATAAATTAAATAATTCAATTTTATCAAGCAACTTCTAATGACTCATATATATAGATGAACAGTAGATGATTATGATAGTATAATGATATAACCACATAAGAATTACAACAAATTCAATACCTTAAAAACTAAAACTCTCATCGTATTCAACTTTTAATTACAAATATACCAAATTCGAAATTCATTTCGAAAGTGTGACTATGTATATGTGTATACATATATTCAAAACCAGTATATATAAAATTTTACCATATATACTTTAATTCCACTGAATATAAAATTGTGCAACATGTATCATGTGTCCTTTAAACCACCAAATATTAAAAAAGAAAGAAAAAAAAAAGGTAGTTTCATAAATGACAATAAAATGCTTTTGTATGTATTCATTTCTTAATTATTTTTAATCAAAAATTGATGATTTTGCCTTTTTTTTTTCTTTATTTCTTTCTTCAAATAGAACATGATATCACGCAAAACAATTTAGTGGAGGAGATTAAAATTTTAAAATAAAGTTGACAATTTGATCATTACATCCTAAAGAAATATATAATATTACCTCATGTTTATGACCATTTCTTGAGATTAGTTCCTCGTTTCTCTCATATCCTGCCATTTTCCTCCTCTAGAAATCACCAAAAATAATAAGTAAATGTTTATATGCCTCAAAGAAACAAAAAGTATAATCACAAAAACGACTTTATTCTTTGTAGTTCATATATTCATTATTCACCTTCTTCACCAAAGAGAAAGATATATCTATATATAAAGATATAAAGAGAACAAGAACAATATGAAGACTAGAATGTAAGAAGAAAGAAATCAAAACATAGAGTTTATTTATAGTTTGTAGGCCAAAAAAGGCATCTAGGTCGTTCTTAAACAAAGAATATACTCATATGCATATACATACATGTATAATATATATATAGAGAGAGAGATAATATATATATAGAGAGAGAGAGAGAGAGAGGGAGGGAGGGAGGGAGAGATTACCGTGAAGAAGGAGAAAAGGATAGAGGGAGCAAAGGATGAAAGATGAAAGAAGAATACAAGAAGAAAGGTAGAAAATATTATTGTTGAATCAAATAAAAATAAAACAATGTGAAAGAAATAAAGGGAGTTGGGGTTAGGAGGGAAGAGGGTTTGAGTGAAGAGGTGAGATAAGATGTGTATATATACGGCAATATAATAATCTTTATTCTTTCTTATATTTATTTGTTTATTTCTTTTAATAAGATTTATGTAAGTTCTATATTAAGAATATGAGATGTAATATATAGTAGTTATATCTTTTCCTAAATAAAAACTATTAATTTTTTATCAATCTATAATATATAACCTATAATAAAAGATGATTTTCTAAAACACGTGTCATCATTGTAGCATATCAAATAACATGTGTCATCATTCTAACATATCAAAAAAATAATATTTCGTCTTTCTCTCATAATAAATACGAAAGTTATAAAAACAAATGATTTGATTTTTTTTGTAACTAAAATATGTTAAAACAAATATATCTATATTTATGTTTCTTGTCTCTCTCATATTAAATAATAATTATTATAAGTTAGTAAACTAAACTATTAAACATCTAAAATATAAACTTAGTTATTTTAATAATTTATTAATATATATTAAATATAGAGTAATAATATCTAATTCATTATGTGTTATAACTTTTGAATATTCATTATATTTTATTTCACCAAAGGATAATAACATCTAGAAAATAAAACATTCATAAAACTAATGATTTGATATGTTTTATTTATTTTACCCATGTAATACATGAGCTCTAACCTAGTTGTCAAAATATACAAAGGAAGAATGATGCATATTTGATGACATAATATTTATTAATAATTATTTTATGGATGATTTTTAACATAATAAATCTAAGAGTTAATTACATAAATAGTCCGTGTGGTTTATCAAAAATAATAGGTTAAGATAATAAGCTAAAAAGTAACAGCTTTGAGTACTCGCTTTTAATTTTATAACAAGTTTGAGTATTAACACTAACAGATGTTAGATATTCTGTTAAATATGATGGTATTTTGGTCTTTCACATTATAAGCCTATTTATGTAAATAGAGGGACTAATTACGTAATTTAATTAAAATAATATATTTATGTATAGAAATCTCTAACCACATATACAGAGAGACAGTATACATAGATATACATATTATAGACACTAGATATACATATATAGTCTATATATATATACAATGATATATATATATATATATATATATAATATATATATATATATTATATATTATATATATATATATATATTATAATGTGCAAACACATGCCACCCGAATATGATTTTGATGGTTCTTCCCCATAATACTCCGCAAATCCGCCTGAATATGCTCCCTGTGACCAATTTGCCACCATCTACCCACAACCACCACGCGAAACACTTCCACCACCATCGCAACCATCCTCATCTGCCATTGTCGTCTTCACCCCCGTCTTCCTAGTCAAGACCGTCGGCCATCACACCACAAGTCACCACTGCACCAATACCCTCACGCCATCGCACCCATCTCCAGTACCCTCATCATCATCACCATCGGGCATCATCACTAAATCCCCCTTCCCATTCCCCTGTAAAACCCTAAACCCAAATCGACCACTCAACAACAACCACCACCACCATGTACCTATTGTCACCATCACCACCATCTAGCCTCCATATACCACCTAATACCCTAATAGAGATAAGAACCCAGCCGCTTCATGACCATCGAACGCCCCAAATTGGGTTTTTTTAAAATTAACAGGGGAATGGGAAGGAGGATTTGGTGAGATGATGATGATAGTGCCATGGTGGATATGGGGTGATGATGATGGTGAAGCGCGAGATGGTGGTGATGAGATATGGGGTTTATGGTGATGGTGATGATGATACGATGATGAAAGTGATGTTGTTTGTTTGAGATGGTGGTGACTGTTATGAGATGATGATGATAGGTACATAGTGGCAGTAATGGTGGGGTGGTAATGGTGGGTAGATGGTGGTGACTGTGGGTCCCATGTATGTTTGGTGATGGCTAGTGGGTAGGAGGGTGGGTGGGTGGTGGTGGGATAGTGGGGTAGTGTGGTGGTGGTGGTGGTGGGTTGGTGGTGGTGATGGTGGCCGTTGGGGAAAGGGGATTAGGTTCTTTTAAAAGTTATATGTAATTATTTAATTGTCCTGGATAAAAGAAAAAAATATAAATTTACAAAAGTAGTCCCTTAAAGGGTATTTTAGTCATTTTACTAAATTAATAGAAAAACTAATGGTGTTAGTTTTAGAACCTTAACTCGTTACAAAATTTAAAAATAGTACCCAAACCTGTTATAAAAAAGTCTTAGAACCAAAATATGTTATTTTGAATAAACCACAGGGAGTATTTATGTAATTAACTCTAAATCTAATGACTTTCATCAAAAGCAAGAACCATCAGTGATGATACCATTGTTAGCGCAAGTCCGTGTAAAAACAAACAATACAAATTCAAGTACCTTAATTTGATGAAATTAGGGCTTGTTAGGTTTATGTAAAAATAATTATATTTATACGTGAGTCATATAATCAAAATATTTATGGTTTCTGTATTAATATATGAGAGCATCACAATGAACCAAACAATGTTTAAAATAGTAGTTAAAATGATAAGATATCAACGGTTAAATTGAGTGGTTAAAATAAATTTGTTTGAACTTGGGTGATTTAAGTTGCTACCTATTACATCATACTTAGTGTTAATGATGTTAATCATAGGATATTAAACATGCTTTTGATTAATGCTAACAAACCTTGTTATGAATCAATATGGATGTTTTGTATTTTACGCATAAATCAAAATATATAATGATGATTTGTGTTGTTACTAATAATTTCATTTCATGAGTCAATATGAATTTTGATTCAACCTTACAATTCTATTTGCACTAAATCAAATATATGTTTTGTTTTAGACTAATAAATATGATTGATTTGTATCTAAATAACCAAATTGAATATTGAGTTTTGGCGTGATATAAATGAACAATTTGATTTCTTTTTCTAAGAGATGAAAACTCATAGGAAATAAGAGAGTCAAGCAACATGTTAAAGAGGAGAACTCTCGTGAAACCTCGGCGAGCAAGAGACATCTCTTGCGACCAACATATGTTTTGGTTGTTGTATCCTTGGAGACAAATATGTTCGTCCAACAAGAAACGCGAAATTTGTTTTAAGGGAATTGTATTGAATACGTGCCTCGATCACAACCGTCAACGACTTTGTTAGCTTGTGGTTGCTGTCAAGAATACAAATTAAGTCTCGACACTATGAAGAGTCATTTCAAGGATACTACAAGTGGACTTTGTTCAAGTACCTATTGAAGAGACTGGTTTATATTAATACTAGCTTCAGTAAACCCGTGTGTTACACGGGTCGAATAAAATAAAATATTAATATAATAAAATTTATTAATTATAAAATAATATTTTAAGATATGATATGACTGAAATTATATATGAGAAATGACTATAAGTAATAAACAGTGATATCAATTTTTTAAAATTTTGTTAATTTTTTTTTCAAAAAAAATAAACATTTTATTGTAAAACAAACCATATAAAAATTTCATTTTTAAAAGTTTCCTTATTATCACTCCCAAATTTAATTATTTTTCGTTTTAATAATTAACTTTTTAAAAATATCAATTTTAAAATATTTCATATTTTTAAAAAAATTATGCTTTAGAAAAATTTATTATTTGATAAAAAAATTATATTTGTAGAAATAAAATTAATAAATAGATATATTTTTTAATTTATTAAATATAAAAAGTATTAAATAATATTATTAGTAATTAATGTGATTTTTAATAGGAGAGAGATGCGGGAAAATTTTGGTGAGGATGAATATGGTGTTGCACGTGTCATCCCAAGATACTCTTTTATTAAAGTAAAAAAATTATTACATTAATTGTATTCAATATTTATTTTTGCTTACTAATTTAATATCTACAAACAACGAGAGTATCGTCATCAATATTTAAAATAGTCACGTAAGCTTAATCTAGAATTTAAACACATGTCCTTGCTACATTAAAAGTTACAAATTAGGATATTATAATAGTTTCCTTAATAAATATTCATTTACTATTATATTAATCCAAATAACCTTTTTTTTAAAAAATTTTCATTAAATTTATTTAATGAGAGTTAATTTGGTTAAAAGTTAATATAATTTTCAGCTAATCATTGTTAAATTAAAATACTTTAAAAATCGTATTTTTAAGTAAACATTTTCTAAATTCAAGATTTACGAAGTAAAACTCAATTAAGTCATTATAAAATATCTCTAGTTTAATATACATCGCGATTTCATCTTCTCAAGTCTAGGTATGTTTTACTGTCTCACAATTTAATATTCGCGTTTCATATTCTTGCATACGATGTTTACTATTTCAACCCGTGTAGCATAAGTGTATCTAACCTAGTTTTTAATTTGATGTGACCCAAGCTTCCTATTGTATTAATTGTTTTTCAGATTTCTTTCGTTCCGTCATTGATCCCTCGATGATTAAGGACGGATCCATTTGTTGGTAAAACGACTTTCATGTCGCTGAATGTGACTTTTATACTATACGAAGATCTTAAGAGTTTACATCAATAAAATCGTAATCATTAAAAGTATCATAGGCGTTCTAAGTATGCAAGAAAAGTATATATACTACCACGTACACGTCTTAGTTAACATAGCAACATTCAATATATAATTTTTTGGAAGATTTGTGGGGAAAACAAATTACCACACGTGCTTTCTTTTAATAGATGGTATTGTAAGTTTTGAGTATTTTCTGTGACTTGGATTCTCTAATAATCGCGTTCATTCGCTAGAATTATTTTATGTGTACTCAATATTCAATTATTTGAGAATCACAGATTCAAAAACGATAAACGAGTCTGTTAAAATTTGTATATTTTGTTATGACTAAAGATCTTTTTTATATAGTAGGGGAACCGTTAAGAATAACCGTTGTGGTTTTCATTTAAACAGATAATTGTTTTGAAAGTAGACATCTAAAGTACTCTTGTGCTTCCAAAATTTTATGCTTCTGAAATACAGTTTCACTTCCAAGAATGCATTTGCGTTGCATAACAAACATGTCAGATATTTGTTTTTCAAGTTGACTTGGCAGCTTAAACCAGCCAAGAGTGTTACCCCTCTCAGACCTCACTAGGTGCTATCGCTCCTAGGACCCTGCTTACAAGGGGTGTTGTGCACAGACCCCATATGTTTTAGTGGGCTTCGGCAATCACCACCTCGATACCTTAACAGGTCTACAGTGCCTAATGTCGTAAGATGATCGAATAAGTGTGCACTCCACACTTACCAACTTGTTTGATGTTCCATTACGAGTTCTCCTTTGGTCGTAAAAGTAAAACTAATGTCATTACAATAACTTGATCATGCCAACATCATCAACAAGTATAACCGCAGCATTCTTTTGCTTAAGGAATTTATCACTGTTTAAAGGTTTGTTATTTAATTGTTTTTTTACGATCATTATTTTATAGAATATTTTTAACCATTGATCAAGTTATAAGTTTACTTTTAGAAAGTAATTATGTAACACTTTCTATATAATAACTAAAAACCTATGAAAATTAGTGGACTGTTCATTTGAGTACTTTAACTTAAATTTTATATAATGTTATAAGTACATTTTATGACTCAAAATAAACATTAACATATTTAAAAAGGAAAATGACTTCTCAATCTTTCTGTTATCATCAACATAAATGCTCATTAAAATTAAACAGATTAAAATAATCAAATCTGTAACCGAATGAGAAGACACTTGAACTAAATATTAATTATATGTATACACGCATTACGCATACACTAGTATTAGACTCGTATGTGTTGTCGGGTCTTTCTTGCTACATCCATATTATTAGCTTAACAATCTTCTTCTACATCTTTTACGACTATTTTTTTTGTCTATTTTTGTTTCTTGCAAAACAACTACATATTTAATCATATCTGATCTAAGAACATAAGAAAAACATATGACATCGCTATTAATAACATAGTTTTAATGTTTTTACAATTAAGATATGATATTATTTTTATAAATATAATTTATATAAATAATACTTACGATAATTTATAAATCATTGTTGTCAATAAACTCAATATTAATGAACTAATTAAAGTTTACAAGATTTTTTTCTTCAAAGAAATTAAGAGGAGTGGTAAAAAAGATATTGATGTTTGGAGTTACCAATATATTATTTTTAAATATAAAGTCACAGAAATATGTTTCTTAATATTTGAGATATTTTTTAAAATGTTTTTAAATTTAAAACATGATATTGTTATAAATTTTATAAATACTAATTTATATAAATTCAAATAGTAATTTATATAAATAACACTTACATGATATATAGTTATAATTATTGTTGTCAATATTAATAAAATTTATTAAAGTCTAAAATATTAATGAAAATGATTAAACTCTGAATGAATTGAAGACTTAATATGCTTAAACTACTTGTACACCATGCTTAGAGGGTAATTTTGGTACTATATAAAAGTTTATAAAGGAATTAAATACTTTAATGTCTTATAATATGACTAAATGATATTTTTTCCTCAGAACACGTAAAATTTAAATCTTAATTTAAAGTATTATAAAGAAATTTATAATTATTATTATTTGTAGATGTCAAACCAAGAGTCTCGGGAAATAAAATCAACACATTCGTAACCTTAAAGATTAATGCGAAAAATTTAAAATCGCGCGAGAACTTTGAGATGCGAGAACATGAAGTTGGGGACAAAACTTCGTGTTTAATATAAATATGTGTTTTGCATTGTTGATTGTAACACTGTCATTTTTCGATATTGTAACTTTTATGCAACTTTGTGAAATCAAAAGAAAAGCTTGTTTACATCGTTGTGTTACTGATCATGACTTGTGTAATTATGTTAGTCATTCCGATTATCATTTATTATGCGTTTGATAGTTGAGATTGATTTAATTCTGGAATTATTGTTATTATTATTATTATTATTATTATTATTATTATTATTATTATTATTATTATTATTATTATTATTATTATTATTATTATTATTATTATTATTATTAGTATAAATATCTTCTAATTTTGTACTTAAGTATTTAATAAGATAATACTTAATTTAAATATTATTTAGTTATACAATATAAATTTAAATATTAAACTAAAGTATATTGAATGGAGATATTTCTATTTTCGTATATGAAATTTATGGAGACAGTTTGTTGTTAAGAATACTAAATGAAAAAATAAATATAGTATTGTCAAACCTAGAAGGTATTAAGGTGAGATTTCAACATCCTTGACACCCAAACTAAACATGTGTCACATGATGACCAATGCAATAGTCGTATGCTATACCGACTCAAGATCATCAACCGTACACGTGTAACCTAAATACATTAGAGTATATGAGGGTGTATGTGTATAAGACTAAACAATATATCAATTTCATCTAATTATAATTAGCTTTTTATGTGGTCCAAATCCTCTGAACAAACAAATAAGAAGATTTTGGAGCTAATTTTCTAATATGTCATTTCTTCTCAAATCAAATATTCTTTAAAGGATTACAAATACAATAGCAAACATTATATTCACTAACTCACTATTTCTAATCAGCATAATTTAAAAAAAAAACAAGACAAGGTCAGTAAGAAACAAGTGTAGTAGTAGCGCAGTAACCAATGTTGCGAGGGTCGGATCGGACCGGCCTGTCCGACCGTGATTTGGCCCCTTGAACGATCCGAATTTATGTTGTTCGATTTGATAGCGTTGAACCGGCCGGTTTAACCCGAGTCGGCGGTTGGACCCGGTCGAACCGGGGTTGGACCGGTTGGATCGGTTTTTTTATATTTTTAAAAATTTCAGTATCTTTTTACATATATTCATTAAATAATTAAAATTTTATCCGATTCTCATAACTGGTCCAACCAGTAAACCAGTAAGATGTCTGATCCGGATTTAAAAACATTGATGGATGCGTGGGGTAACGTTGGTTTGGAATGAGGAGCGGCACGTATCATACTCACACTTTATCAACTAAAAAACCACACAAGTTCGAATATTATTTAATTATTTGAATGTTAAATTAAGGAACTTAAACAAAAGATAGTTGAAATTTGATTACTTTTTAGTACTTATTATTATTACTTCTTTTTTTAAGTTTAACTTGAAATAGGAGGTAACTGTAAATTAAACAAAAGTCTATAAATGGTATCCAAGTTTTATTATTGTTCTATTTGAATCAACTAAAAAAATTCTTCGAATAAAAATCTTGTTTCGTATATGTTCCATTTAAGTCGTATAATTATAAAAGAAATTAACATTTATAAAAGGTGCCGGTTACTATACAAAGTGTTTTTCTTTTCGTGCGAATCACGTACGAAGTTTTGGGGTGGAATTATCACGCAAGAACAATAATAATCACGCAAGAACAAAGTGATATTTACGCAAGACAAATTACACTCGCGTGGTATTATCACTCAGCGATGGAATTATCACGCAAGAATACCTTCTGCGTAATAATTTCACCTTTGCGTGATAATTCCATCTTTGTGTGATTAATTATTACCCCTGCATTATAATTCCACCTATAACCTGCATTCTTGCGTGAAAACTTTGTACGCTTCGCACGAAAAAAACACTTTGTACTGTAACATTTCTCTATAAAATGATTCATCAAAATAAAACAAAAAGTAATCTTTAATGGTTTTATCCCTTTTTAATTTACTTTTAGATTTAAAAATGTAACACTCGGCTCCTCGTATCACCAATATTGTCCGCTTTGTCCACAAAGAGCTCATGGATTTGTTTTTGGTTGCCCAGGTAAATACTTCCTAGGGAGGTCACCTATCCCTAGATTGTTCCTAAACTAACTGTGTAGTTCTTCTTTCATCCACAACCAATACGTCCAAAACACGTTGGTGAAATTAGAGACAAGACATTCCTTATGAACCATGAATCTCTCATGTTCACGGTCGATGTGGAATTTATGTAGGGTGTCATAATCACCCTCCCTTTGGACTCATTGTCCTCGATTAACCCGTTAACTCACTATCCCTATTGAGGTTTGTCCTACCATCTCGAACGGCACATGAGTGACTCTGATACCATTATGTAACACCCGGTCACTCGTATCACTAGTATTATCCGTTTTCCCACAAGGAGTTCACGGATTTCCTTTTGGTTTCCTAGGTGAAAACTTCCCAGGGATGTCACCCATCCCTACAATGCTGCCAACTGAGCACACTTAACTATGGAGTTCTCCTCTCATCCACAACTAATACGCACAAAACGCGTTGGTGATATTAGAGGCAAATCATTTCTTATGAAACATGAATATGTACTGTCCACGGCCGATGTGAGATTTATGTAGGGTTTCACATAAAAGATTTACGACATTGAACCTTTTTTATTCGTTTAAAGTATATATTACATTAATAGAATTTAACTTTAAAACAACTAAATTATTTAAATATTACATTAATACTTTTTAACTTTTTAAATCAATTCAATTATGTTATTTTCATTATAAGTAATTTAGCTTTGTAAAAATATCAGTACATAAGTACTCTTATACATTAAAAAAGTTTCAATATTTAACCTGTGGTTTAATGTTATCGTAAATCAAAAATTGACAAGATAGAAGGAACACAACACTTTTATAACGAAGTTAACGTAGATCATTTTAATGAGTATAAAATTAAACAACACCAATGCAACATGAAGTTTAAAAAGCGTCTTAATTTGAAATCTTTTTTTTTAACAAACCATCGTCCCTGACAACATTTTGATAGGTTGATTTTTCACATGAAATTTTGAACGGTCATTTTCATATACAGTTATCCTAACAATCATATTATGCATCGTAATACATGTCGTATGTATTAGATAAGAATTTGAACCATTCATGTCTCTTTATTATTTTGAATCCTTTGATGGTGACTTCAGAGTTGAGATGCACTCTTAGACATCTTTCCTATATGTTTAAATACACAACAGTTATTAGAACTATTTTTTTTAATTTTTATGTTTAATAAAAATGTAGTTTATATCAGTTGAATTTTAATGCTCGAATGAGGATATTAAAGAAAAATACTATATGTTTTATATTTATTTGTTTGAAGAAGATACTCATACGTCCAATAAACTTACTCCTAAATTTAATCATTATCCACAATAGTCTTAAACCCTCAAACGCTTGAAAGTAACACTAATCTAACATCTTGATAACATTAATCTATCAGGCTAATGCCATTTGGTATATGTATATTAATTAGTTTTTACTTTTATATTTTAATTATAAAAAATAGCTAAGAGATGGCAATGGTATCAAATAAATATACAAGATTCTTAGATTAGTGTAATTAGTATTTTATAAAAAAATTAGGTAGTGTTTCGTATGCAGAAATGAGAGACGAAATGGAATGAACCGTTGAGGGTGAATGAATAAATACATGTTTGGTTGGTGAAAGTAATAAAATAAACCATTACATAGTTGATTCTATTTCCTCAAATTCATTCCATCTACCCTTTTTTTTCATTCCATCCCTTCTTCTATCATTAGTCACCAACACCCCCACTCACCCACCACAACAACCACCATCGACCACCAAGATCGTTCGTCACAGGCAACCACCACCGACCACCGCCAACCACCGGCCACCCGCTGCGCCGCCCACCACCGGCCACCACCGTCGGAGCCCACCGCCGGAAACCACTGAAGGCCGTCGCCACCACCGGGAACCACTGCCGGTCAATTCCGTCGCCGGAAACCACGGCTGCCGGGAACTACCGCCGCCGGAAACCACCCTCGGGCCACCGACGCCGCCGCCAGAAACCACCGCCGGCCACCACCGCCACCGGAAACCACCGCAGGCCACCACCGCCGTCGGAAACCACCACCGGCAACTACCACCGCTCGCCATCACCATCATAACTAATTTTACATTTCATTGCTTCGTTTTTTCATACCTATCAAACAACACAAAGTAATGATTCATTTACTTATAAAGGGTAACCAAACAGGATAATAAAATGTAATAATTCATTTTATTTTCTCATCCATTCCACTCCCTCATTCATTCCATTCATTCGTCCATTCCAAACAGACCAGTGTAATTTACCCGCTACTATTCATCACACAACAAGAGTTTAGAAGTTCAATTGAATTTTATAAATGTCAAAACGGTAAATATAAACCTGGAGGGACATGAATATCTTATTCTTAACTTTTATATTATTTTTTATAAATATTTATTTGTAAATAAAGTAATAATTTATAGAAAAACTAAAAGATGATGAATATTGAGTGGAGAAACACACTATTAATTATATAAATTACATATTACTTTGTATTGTTTTAATTAAAATTTGTTTAGAAATGCAACTCACATGTAAATCTAACCCGCTCATAGTTTTACATCATAACTAATTTACAACAACTCGTCTTAAACATGGCTTGATTTCTTGACCTCAAAGAAACTTCACCATTTTAATTCTAAATTTCTTTGCCACTAGACCCAAGGAATACATCGACAAAGGCGAAAGTATTTCTTAAATAGTTAGAACTAGTGGAATTTCTCGTGCTATGCTAAGGCACTTTTCTATGTGCAGAAAATAGGAACTATTGTTAAAAATAGTAGGAGACCTAATTTTATAAAGGTTGTGCAAGCACAAACATAAAAGCACAAGCTACAAAATTACGGTGTGATAAAGATGAGCGTTGACCTCCTGGTAACGACAACAAAATCAAATCTATCCTAATAATTAGTAACATTTTTTAACACATGTCATTCTTACAGTCACTCTTTCATTTATTTTCCCGCCTAAAACTATTTGTTCCATTTTAAAAAGTCAAATAATTAATTTTCATAATTTTTTTCTCTTTCTATATTATAAATCAAAGTCCTTTTTGAAACAATAATTTTTAAAGACATTTGTATTAAGTAAAAACTAAGTATTTTGATTAAGAGTACATTTTTTCAAAATCAAATTGTCTAAAACTATGATTTTTTTTCTAAAACAACGAAAACTTTTTCATATTAAAAAATATTTTAAAATCAATCTTTTTAAAAATAAAATTTTTATTTACAAAACAAACCCATAGTTTTTAAACAATGAGATATTGATAAAAAAACAAAAAAAAATTCAAAGCAATAATTTTTTAAAACAAAAGTTTTTAAAATAATAAAATTATTTTATCAACTAAGCAAAGTACTTACTTATAGGTAATTTCACTCATTTTTATATTTAATGTTTTACGGTTCCTAACTCTTCATAAATAACTATTTAGTATTTTTTTATTTAGCACGTGCAATACACAGGGTTATAAACTAATTTAAAAATAATTGAAGTAACAATAATTAAATTTATTAAAACATAGACGAATACAAACATGTCATAATTGTATATCTAGTCTAGACCTTAATAAAACATTGTATGATAAAGATAATAAGAGAAATAAAAAAAACATTATAATTACATAATTAAAAATATATTATATTTAAGCCCGTTTGATTTTGAATGAAATTTAATTCAAATCATAGATAAAATAAGCATATTATACCTTAGGGTTGAATAAAAAATATCTAAAATATTATATTTTAAAAGCCGTACTCGAATAATAAAATATGTTTAAAAAAAATTTAAAAAAATTTGCAGTGGAGGAAGAAGAAAATGCGTTTAGGATGGGTTCACGTAACGTTTAGGTTGAAACACATTGCACATAACAACAAAATAACCTAATAATAATATATAGTTTGAATATTAATGTGTCGGTGATGCGAATTTGAATTTGTAACCGTTTTAAAAAATACAAATTAACGTTCAAAATGTTTAATCAAGAAAGACAACGACAAAGACCTAAAGCATTACTTAATAATTTAATTTATCTTAATCAATATTAATGAGAAATAAACATTAATATGTCGCATATTTCTCAAGACTAAACTACAAAACAAGAACAATCGTGCTATTGTAGCTTGTACATTACGCAATAGGAATTGTACTTTTCCAACTAAGATAAATTCTACTACCAAACAACCCATTTACATTTGCTTGTTTTTACTCTGGGGTAAAAGGAGGGTAGAAATTCCAAATGTTAATAGTAAAGGGTCTAATATGGAAATATCAATTTCAATACTTGATTTCTTCAATTGTTGGTTTAATGGCTAAAGAGTGTTTAATATCACCAATATGAAGAGTGTGTTCACCCATTGGAACCCTTCGAATCCCGAATTGGTCAACCACACTCAAATGTTTGCATACATGAAGGTCAAGTGCAACCTCGTGAAGGGCACCGGCTACCACGTGGACCTTTTGAAAGGCCACTAGTTGTTTGTTTGTGGCCCATTTACCTTCTGGTGGGCTCGAGAACACCATCACGGTGTGAGTCCCATCCATGGTTCCAGTATTCTCCACGTTGATGCGTAGGTTTGTTAAGAGGGTGGAGCATCTGGTGTGTGATATCCGCACCCCGTTGGTTAGAGATGTTGCGTTGTTGTTTTCTAGGTGGATCGATAGCATGGGAACCGAAAGGGACGTTGGGGCTTGAGTTATGGAATGTTTGAAAGTTGTGTAGCTTAGACCGTGCCCGAATGGATAGACAACGGGCCCTTTGTAGAAACGGTAGGTCCGGCCCGGATAATTGTGGGTCGGGTCGGCCCTCATTCCCATATTTGTCATTGGTACTTTAGCCAAGTAATCTTGTGGGTACCATGTCATAGGTAGTTTTCCTCCTGCAAAATTTCATAAAGTACCTTAGTATGGTATTTAGATTTTTTGGGCTTTTTGGCCCAATAACATATCTAAGCCCATTGCTTTTACAAAATGTTTGGAAGCTTTTATATCTATAACCTGGATTGGTTGTTCCAAACAAGACATCAGCAATAGCAGTTCCTCCGGCTTGGCCCGGATACCCGGCCCAAATTATAGCCAAAATCCGAGGGTCTCTTTTCGCGAAAGAGATGTCAATCGGGCCACCAGACATAATGACGAGCACACATGGGCCTCGTGAAGACTTTGCAACTCTAGAAATTAGCTCTTGTTGATGTCCTGGCAAGAGTATGCTGGCTCGATCTCTTTCTTCGGCTTCAATAGATTGATCAAGGCCCATTACTAACACGGTTGCATCTGCTTGCCGGGCAGCACCTTCAGCGGGCCCAATTAAGTGATTCCCTTTACAACGCACATCACTACATCCTGTTTGGTGAATCGTCTTAACATATCTAGCTATACCTTGTAACGGTGTTGTATACCCGCAAGCGATTCCTAACATATGCATAATAGATAAAGTTTTCTATCTTCCTTTAATAAAAAATCATATAATTTTATAATACGTACCAGCATAGTTGCCTATCATGGTGACGGTGACATCAGAATTAGGCCCAATAACAGCAACAGTATGATGTCGCACTGTTGACAATGGGGGGCCTCGCCCACGGTTTTCTAGAAGAACAATGCCTTGACGGGCCGCTTCTAGTGCAAGTTGGTTACTCGACATTAAGCAAACATCATGTATCCCTAAGTTCGCATATGGTTGTTTTGGCCCATCAAACATACCCAAACGCATCTGAACCGCAATGGTATTTGCCAAGGCCCTATCAACATCAATCTCTTTAAGTTTCCCTTGTTGTATCGCTCCCTCGGTATAAACCGCCAAAGACGGGCCACAGTCCAAATCAAGCCCTAAAAAGATTAACAAAGGCATATAAACAGAACCCACAAAATAAAACCAAACATGTTAAAATTGATGCAAACCCGCTTTGATGCTCTCTGACGCCGCATCTTCTGGTGTAGCTGTGTAATGTTGATCAGTATACATAACTCCAACCGAATCACAGTCCGACACAATGTATCTATTTTGAAGAAAAATCATTAGAGATAACTTAATTAGAACATGATATAGTGAATCAGTATATAGCAAACCCGTTATCTATGTCTTACCCGTCAAGGCGCCAAGACCCACGAATCGTGTTCCTGAGGAGATTCGAGTCCGCACAAGTAGGCTTCCCATTCACTTGATTGTACGAACACATTACACTTGCAACTTTACCTTCTAAAACACAAGCCTTAAATGGTACATTATATGTGTCTTCTAAGTCTTGTTTACTGACCTGTATAAAAACAAAATTATATTTTTGATGAGGTCACAAAACAAGCATATTATTCTTATAAATAAATATTTAAACAATAGTAACGATAATAATAACATTTTAAATTAACCTTGGCGTTAAAGCTATGTCGGTTAACACCATTCCAATTATCAAGATCATACGCGGTATAGTGTTTGCAACACGCGGCCACCTTGAGTCTACTACCCACATTGCCTTGCAGTCCCTTAACATATCTAACTGCGTACCTAGCTACCAGTGTCGGATCTTCTCCTGGCGTTTCTTGACCCCGACCCCACCTCGGATCTCGAAAAATATTCACATTCGGGCTCCAAAACGTTAGCCCCGCCATTCCCCCGTTGTACATAGCTCGTGCTTCATTCGATACCACCTAAATTATTATTAACTTATTATGTAAGTACAAATGATTCAATTACTTTGACAAAAGTTAGTCATATTGAATTAACGAAAAATATAAACAATAAGGGTGTTTTGTGAGGATGGGTTATAACTTATTATAGTAAAAGTGACCCACTAATTATTTTTGTCAATTGGTGTGACAGAATATAAAAAGTATGGGCTACAAACATGCTAAAAGAAAAGTACATTTCACCCCTTTAACTTTACTAAATATGTAAAACATCCCCTCTGTTATTATTTTTCAGTTAAAAAAACATTTTTTTTATATAATAAAACAGGCCCTGTTTTCATGACAGTAAAAATTGTTTATCTTGTGACATTTAGCAGAATTTGGTTATCCCGTGACTTTTGACTTGTGGGTGTGACCACAGTACCACTAGCACCAAAAATTATGCAACAAATTACACATATATATACACACACATAACACATATACACACAAACATACATAATATACATGTATAGAAAATGCTAAATACAAAATTTTCTTTTAAGTAGATGACACATATAAAATTATATCAACCGCTTTAAATATGATTTGGTATATTTGCTTTAATTAATTGATTTTGATAAAAGAAATTAATAAGCTAATAGAGGCTAATGATGTTTGACACTAAAATCAATTATCACAACTGAATTAGTTATGTTTCTCACATTTTTTGTCTTATTTAATTTGAATTAATACATTTTTTCACTCGTGTAATACATAAGATTCTAATACAATTAGATATGTTTATGCACTTCCGTATTGTAAGAGCGTGCCCATACATATGTTTAATAGTAGGTAAGGCTATTGTATTGTATTAGTTAAATAAAAACGTTATGATTTTAAGCATAAGTTTTTTTTTACAGCATAATACATATTTTTGAATCTTACATATTTCTCAATGATCTTATTTACTAATAATTTGACTTTTTGTTTAAACAGCACAAGATTTTTGACATTATACATTGATAGAACTCGAATATTATCCACCAAATAAGAATAACGAATTGATATCTCATTCATTAAAAAAGAAATCAACTAAGAAACGTCACATAACCTGTCCAATCTCCTCCCACAAAGTGTCGTTAAAAGTCGAAGCCGTCGTGATAACTTGAGGGAACTGCGTCGCGCCAAGGAACGTGGGGAGAAACCTCGTCCCAGGGCCCACGTCCGACACACCATGTAACGCCTCGGACCACCATTCGTACCCTTGGATCCCTAGTCGAGGCACCGCGGCTGCATTGTTTACCAATAGTCTAACTTTCTCTTGCAAAGTTAGTCTTCCTATCAAGTCCCTAACGCGATCTTTTATCGGTAGGTTTACGCGACAAAAGGCGAGGTTTTTAGTGACCTTGTTACTTGGGTCACAAGCAAATAGAGATCTTGATTCTCCGGTGAAGAAAACCAAGGAACCAATTAGGATGATGAAGAGGGTGGATGGTGAAATGACACATTTGGTGTGAGTGTTTTGGTGCATTTTTGTGTGAAGTTTGGTTTCAAGAAAGATATGAAGACTAAAAGGGTATTTATAGGGTTATATATACACATACATACACATATATACATGTGTGTGTATATATATATGCATGCATGTATGTATGTATTTATGTATGTATGTAGGTGTATGTAGGTGAGGTATAGATAGTGGGATAGGTTTTTTTTTCATGAGTAGTGTGATTACAAACCCCTTTATAACCATGCTTGCCACTTGCTACATCCTCTACAACACTCATGTGTATATATATATATATATATATATATATATATATATATATATATATATATATATATATATATATATATATATATATATATATATATATATATATATATATATATATATATTCACACATATTATGATGTTTTTTTCCTTCTAAGGTACCCAACAAATACTATTCCAAAAAGAAGATTTATTATGTGTGTTTATATGACAATGTTTTGTAATTTTACAAGTTATAATCATGTGTGTGATTTTATATGTACCCTAGGAGAGAACCGCGCTTATAGTTGGTGCAGTTACAGGGTCCGAGGGACCATTGATCCTCCGATCTAACCGATTAAATTTTCTATTAATAGTAATATTCTTTTTATAACGGGATCAAATTAAAACAAAAAAAGATAAAAGTTATTGTTTAAAAGTATATTGCTTGGTTGAGAAGTTATAGTATATCATCATATATGCTTGCGTATATAACGGTGTAAGTTTAATATATGGACATATCTGGTGTTTAATTTAGCTATTATTTTGTGTAGGTTTAAGGACGGGTTGGATCGTTTCGCAATGAGCTTTATCATTTGTGTAGAAGCATGATTTAAACCCATGACGTATAGTAAGATTACAAATAACAATTTTACCAGTTGCTTCAATTGACGTGTGCGAGTTCCAAATACACAAACTTAAAACAAGGTCATTAGGCTAGTTGTCTATTTGGTTAAAATACCGACCAATAAGAATAATTGATTCAAGTTATACGATCTAATATCTAATTAAAATTTAATTATCAAAGGTTATTATTTTTTTCCCAACAATTAAGAGGATCTGAATTACAAGGGAAAAAAAGGTATTATATTAATCTTTTTAACCACCTTTTATATACTTCTATAATTCTATTAGTTACTTATAAATACGTATGTAGGAATAGATAAAAAGAGGCACCTTAAAAAAATATTATATTAATTGACGGTGGAAACAGAGAGAAGAGAGAGTAAAGCACGGATTAGGTATATAGGTTAGAACGTCAATTATGGATGGTAAGCAATAAGATAGGTTTCCAAATATGCTACATATTCTCAATATCAAAACTTCTTAAACTACTTATTTATTTTGCCAAATTAATTTAAATGATTTATTGTTGATATATAACAGAAATTATAGTAAAATGGATATTTTATCTAAAATGGTTAAAAAATTATGTGTTTGACATGTTTTATTCTATTGTTGAAAGAAGATGATATTTTGGTTTTTGTGTTGAATACGTCAGGTTATTTTGTTTAATACATCATGTCATTGTGTCAAATATTTTTTTATAATTTGTTATATGTATTTATCATTATGTTTTACGTTTTAAATCAATTCATGTTATTATTGTCATTGTTTTTAGGTGATGGTTGTGGTTTTGATTCCAATTCATTTATGGAGAAGGGTTCAACTATTAAAACTTAAAAAAAGATCTAAAAAGTGTAAGAATGATTAAGATGTTGACACCGGGGTTGGGGTGTATAATCATTTTTTTGGCCCGGGAACAACTCCTACGAAAATTCAGGAAAAAATGTTGGAACCTCATGGCTAAGGATAAGGTAATGGAATTGATAGGGAATCCATAGACCTAGGTGGGATATGAGAATTGATAAAGGGAATAGAGATGACGATAGAGATCATACTAAGAAACAGAAGAATTCCATACGGGTACAACTTTTATTTGAACGAAGTGAAAAAAATGCGATCTTTGTTGTCTAATAGAACAAAGACTAATACCTTAATTGAGTCGGTCAAGATCAAATCTGTTTATCAAAGTGCTTTGTCTTTTTTTATTAGAAGTAGGTTGAGGGCAAATATGCTAATGTTCCTCATTCTCAAATTTCACTTTTTTTTTCAATGCTCGTAACTTTTACACACAACATCATTTTTGTAAAATTACACCATAAAAATAAATATTTTTTTCTTTAAAACACGTATAGTGTTGATATTAAAAAAAACAAACATATCTAGTAAACGAGCATTTTCACGTATGCGTATAAGTATATATTAACAAACAAACATATCTAATAAAATTTATAACCAAATTAGTAGTGTATGAAAAGTATGAGACGAGGATAAACATTACGCAGAACAGAAATTCCCTCAAGAGAAACACCCGTCTCGGGAAAACCTCCCTCTTATAAAAGAATATACATAATATATATAAGAAACAAAAAAGTATCATTACATAATTTATAAGTAGCTGAAGATAAAAAAAATCTAATAGACATAAAGTATCGAAAACTAAAGTAAATACAAACCTTAAATAATCTAAGAGAAGGACAAGGCGAAATATGTGGCTTGTAAGGACCAACTCTATATGTTCCTCTAAAGGGGCAACACACTAAACACCGGAGGCTCTTGTACGTGTATATATCTCTTTTAAATTCTAAAATATATATTTTCATGTATGTATGTGTATACATATACATGTTTAAGGTCTAAAATATTTTATTTAGAAATATGTGCTTATGCATATTTTTAACAACAATTTACATAACATAAATAATCATCAAACAATGCATATTGTATGATTTAAACTTACAATCATTTAATAAGGAGTACACAAACTTGCATATTGTATGATTTAAACTTACAATCATTTAAGACCATGTGTAATGGGGCGTTAAACCCATACATAATGCCACATAATGCCCTCATCACTATTACGGTGGAGTGTTATGTTTAAAGGGACATTATTATTACTAGTAGGGTGCCCGCGCAATGCGACGGGATGTCATTTTACATCCGGCACGTGCATTTTAATATTTTGTTATTCTTGTTGTAGTTTTACAAAAGTATATTATGTTTTTTCTAAGCTAAAATTCAAAACACAAAATAAACGGGTTATGCATGAATACTTGTACATATATACATTAACTTATTGTATCTCACAAAATACAGATCTACTCAGCAAAAAACTTACACCAAAATGTTTAAAAAAACACAGGTAAAGTTGTAGTCTCAAAACGTTTTTAAATTTGATAGATTGAAAGATATAGTTGAAACTTAAAACATATTAAGTTTTTTTGGTTTATGGGTATATAATATAAATTTTTATGCAAGTGTTAGTAAGTGTAAGGTTATTATGTAACTAATTGTAAGGGTTAATTTGTAAATAGTGTTATAAATACTATTTTACCCTCAAAAGTGGTTGTATTCTATGCATTGAATATAATAAGTGTTCTTATTTTTATAATATCTTAAAATACCCCTCTCATATGTTTTATATATAGTATAGATAACGCCACAAATCACCAAATTCATAATAATGAAGGGGCATTATAGACGCATCAACCATTATTTATGTTTTTTAAAAAAAATAATGGTGACTTGGTGCTAATGTGACAAAAAATACCCTTAATAGGTACTAACTATTACTCATGATCTAATAAGGAGTACACAATATGATTGTCAAACCGATGAACTTATGGTTGTGAAGGAGTAATTAGACAATCGCTTTTCTACATATTACATTCTTTAAAAGCTTCTATATATTACACATTCGGTACTTTTCAAAAGAATCATAAAAATAAATTTTAGTACTCAAAGTCTCAAACAAGATAAAATGTTGGGTAATAAATGTAGTGATCACGGATGAAAGAATCTATTGTTTTTCACAACCCGCCAAACCATAAATATAAATAAAGAACACATCTTATTTTACTAATGTATTTTATTGACAAGAGATCTAAAAGTATTTAAAGATATTATTGATTTATTTCACTAAATAACTAAAGATAAATAACAAACATGTTATTAACTAATTAACTAAAGATAAATAAATACGTTATTACTACTGATTTATTCTAAAACAGTGTTATAGATATTTTTCATTATATTAAGTTATTAGTATCACATTTTTTGGTTTGATATTATAAAAATTCACTGTTGCAAATCTAACTAGTTGATGCATTATATTAAAGATTAAAGATACATATATAAAAGCCACAAGTAAAATGGTAACATAATGTTCAAATAATTTTATTAATCAAAACACACTCTCTACTTTACACATAATTTACTTTAAATCATTACACCTGCACTTTATATATTTTGAATCTACATGTTAAAAAGTATACAAATATGCCACCACAAGAATGTTTAATTATTAACTTTAAATGAACATTGTACTTCTTAGTGACACTCAATGGCAAAGTATAAAGCATCTAGAGTTGCAAACCACGTATTATACTAAAACATTAAGGTTCTTTATTAATTTTTGAAAAAAAAACAGATTTACAATTTATAAATGTTTAAAATTGGATTTAGGGGACTATATTTCGACTAATACCGTTGTAAAAAAGATATAAAACAAAAGGAAAATTACTTTGCCACTCGTGATCTGTGCTCCTGATCACTATGCATAAAGTATGGCTCGTGATTGGGTCGAAAACAATATATCCGAAACAATCTAAACAAATTATCGTTGGCGAGCACATATACATATGAATATGAATATAAAAAAGTAAGAGGTCGAATTTTAATTAAAAAAAGTCTAAGACGTTAATATTAATTTGTGTCATATTTTATGTCGAACTCTTTTTTGACATATTATAATTATATGATATATTTATAAACTTTTTTTAATCTTTTTACAAAGACAACTCACACATATATCTATTTATAGTTATACACCGCAATAAGTTACATAAATCTAACTTAGACGCGGCCCGGACACTTGACCTCAAAGTGAGCTTCGGCACTCTAACTTTTAATAGATTTGCCGTTTGACCAAACCCGTATCTTTAATATATTTATAAATAAATATTAATATTTTTAAGAGGTTGGTTTTAAGTTTAAGGAAACAAGAAAATTTGTAATTGATTGGAAAAGGATAGATCACAGCCATTGATGACATGTGGACCCATGGGGATTGAAAAGACTACAACTCATCTTGCCTCGTTCGGATTCAAAAGAACACGAATATTACTAACTAGTTTTAGTAAACTCATATGCTATACGCAGGGCCGGCTCAAGCTTTTTGGGGGCCTGAACCGGATTACAAAATTGGGCCCTTTTCTCAAAACTAAAACTATTTTGCTTTCAATCCTGTAATTCCTATATCATTTTGTACGCATAATTATAAGCCAGAAAAAACCATTGCTAACATGTGTACGTACTCACAAAAATTGTCATTGGAACAAAAACCCTTTCAAAGCGTAGAATGATTTGAAAGGAAAGGAAAAAATATAGTTAAAATGGTGAAAGGATGCTAACCAGTTCTATGCATAACAACATTCCAAACATTTCAAAGCAATTAAAATAAATCTGAAATAAAGTTGTCATTTGGATCATTATTATAACAAATATTATTAATATGAAAATATAGTGAAGTAGTATAAGTTACTGTTTAAAATCAAGCTTCAAATGCATGCCATTATTAAGAATTAGCACATACTTCTGAAATGCAGTAATTTATAAACCCCCTTCATTCAGTACTTGTGTTCCCATTAACATTATCTCCATTGACTAATCGAATCATATTTCAGGCTAAAGATCAGGCTCGAGCTTTTTTAGGCTTGACTCTTATGAGCTTTTTACTAAATCGATCTCGAGTAGCTCTCAAGACGACCTGACTCATTTACACGTTTACACTCCTAAAGTAAATGATAAACATAAGCATGAACCATAAACATGAAGATATAAATGATGAACATAAACATCCCATTTTATTAACAAATTTTCTAACAATGACAACATCAATCCACAATTAACAATCATAAAATCATTCAATATAAAGTACTCATAAATTAACAATCAAGAATTTAGTTAACGGGCTAATATATTAACATACCAGAATATTTGAACAATTACCAATTCAAAAATTGTCATAAAGCAATCAAGAATTAAAAGTGTGGAAGGCCAAACCTAAATCAAATCTGGAACAAGAAGAAATCGAACACGAAGCGGAAGCAGATGGATCAATGGTCATAATGATTGTCGCTAATATCTTGAGGCGAACAAGCAGCAAAAGAAATTAGACAAACCGGTCGTCATCTAATCTCCCGAGTTCTTTGATTGATTTCCCAAGAAGTCTCGCTCGCTCCCTTCCAATTGTTCTTGTCGGCTTGTCGCTGCTCAGCTACTCCCTAGCAAGTCTTTCAATGACAGTCCGATAATAGAAAAAACCTAGGCCCAATATATAAAATAAATTGGAAAATGGGGGCCCTAATATCGTGGGGGCCCAAGCCCTTTGCTTCATCTACTCTTCTATTGGGCCGGCCCTGGCTATACGGGTTGAATAAATATAATATTAATATAATAAAATTTATTAATTATATTAAGATATGATATGACTGAAAATATATATGATAAATGACTTAAGTAATAAAATTTTTTTCAAAATTTGTTTTAAATTTTTTTCTTAATTAGAAATAACATTAATAAATAGATCTTTTTCTTAATTTATTAAATTTAAAAAAGTGTTAAATAATATTATTAATAATTAAGGTAATTATTTAATAGGAGAGTGATTGGAAAATTTTGGTGAGAATGATTGTAATGTTGACATGTGTCATCTCAAGATACTTTTTTATTAAAGGTTATTGGATTTTAATAATATCAACTTTCATTTATTGGCCAGGAATAATCGCAACTCAGGAAATGTTTACAGACACTCCTAACTTTAAACTTATTTTCCTTCAATGATCCCTTACTAACTGAGAGTTAACCCTTGTTAGTTTTTTTGATGTAATGAGGCCAACTTGGAGTCATTTTTCAACTTCAGCACCGCCTAGTCTCAATTAGGTCCGTTTTCCATTGTCTAACCTCTATCATCACCTGAAATCTACCTCCAACGAGTTCGGTGGTTCAAATCAGGAAGTGAAGATTGACGGGTTTTTCAGTGCAGAAGTTTTAAATTGATAGACCTGATGATAGATTTCAACTTTCTATTTAGTGTTTTGGCCACAAAAACAGTCTACGTCATTAAAAAACTAACGGGGTTAACTCTCGGTTAGTAAAGGATCGTTGGTTGAAAATAAACTCAAAGTTGGGAGTATCTGTAATGTAACACCCGGTTATTTATTATTTTGAAGCGGACAAAGGAAGAAAAAGAAATAAAGTCCAAAGTCGAGGGACCAAACTCGCCAACGAAAGAAAGTCGGGTGAGTGGGAGTATATAAGGGAGAGGGCAGCCCTTACCCTCTCCCCCACATTTACAAATCAGCCAAAGAAAGAGGGGCAGGGAGAAAGAAGAGAAAAAAGGGAGAAAAAGTCGGTTCGGGTCGCCAAAATCGTCGTGTAGCAAGCCAAACCGAAGCTTTACTTCTTGGTGTCGTTTGTGTGAGTTCTAGGACCCCACTTTTACTTTTTTTCAACTGATTTTGGAGCTGGAAAGCATCAAAAACCCGTTTTTGTATGTGTGTGTTTATGACCCATTTGGGTGTGTTGCGTGTGATGCGTTTAGGGTTTGTTTCCGGGCTTGTGTGTGCTTGTATGGTGTTGTGGTATGCATTCCTAAGGTCTAAGATGGTTGATTTAGACTTAGAATGGGTTTGGATGAGCTTGGAGGCCAAAAATGGCAGATTGGGTTCGGGATGAACTCCTTTCTGCATCAGCTAGGGCTAGGCGACCGACTGGAGGCCATACGGCCGATTGAGAGGCGATTGAGGTTCATTCGCACGATTGAGGTTCATTCGCACGATTAAGGTTCCATTAGTAAGATTGGAAGTCCATTCGTATGGGGAGTCATACGACTGAGGGTCCAGTCGCATATGTGCTTAGTCGCATGAGTCCATTCGCATGAGGTCAGTCGCATAGGTGCCCATTCGCATTAGTTCCATCCGCATGAGGTCCATACACACGACTGGGTGTCCATTCGCATAGATGTTCATCCGCATGAGTCCAATCGCATGATGTTCAGTTGCATGGAGGCCATGCGACTGAAGGGTGTCCATACGCCCGAATAGGGCTGTTGCACTCGAAGGAAAATGTAGTTCGACTTCTGACTTTTGAGGAAAAGTGCAGGTGTAAGTTTTGACGTAAAGGTTCCCGTAAGAGCATGTAAGATGACTGTTATGACCTTAGAGAGCATGTTGGGCATGATGATGATGATGATGTTGCATGTTTATGCATGTTATGTATGTATGATGTTGCCCTGTATGATGACGATGACTGTGTATGATATGTTCCTTATTATGATGTATGTTTATCTTTCTTGTGGCTTTACGTGTCCTGTTAATGGATAAAATGAAGTATTATGTAACGTAAAGTGAAAGATAAAGAACAAGAGGAACATGAAGAAAGAATGCATGCATTAATGAGTAATGAAAGTAAAGAAAGTCTTGCAAGCATGGTATACACATCAGGGTCTTTCTTTGTGATTGACCATTTGTATAGAAGTATTGTTGCATACCTTAGGTACTGTGACCACGAGGTGCGGTGCACCGTTATAGAAGGTCTACGATAGGCCTAGGTCCAGAACCATGAACAGAAAGGTATTGCATATGGCAGTGGTACACATACTTCATACCTTAGGTACTGTGACCACGCGGTGCGACGCACTGTTATAGAAGGTCTACGATAGGCCTAGGTCCAGAACTATGAACAGAAAGGTATTGCATAGTACACCTAAACTTTATCCTAGGTGTTGTGGCCATGAGGTGCGGTGCACCGTGATAGAAGGTCTATGATAGGCCTAGGTCCAGTACCATGAACAGAAGGGTAAGGTTTATGGTTGATGGAAAAGGGAAAAGTTGTAATGATTAAAGAATCTAAACGTTACAGTATGAATGAATGATGAAGATAATAATGATATTATCTGTGTATACGTATGATGTATGATCGCATGAGGAAACGAAAGGTTTTAATGAAAGTAAAGTATGTTTTATTATAAAATTAGAACTCACTCAGCAACGCTGACTTTTTATGTGTTTCCAGTTGGCAGGTAATGATTGCTGAGGATGGCACTGCGAGGCTACTCGGCTCTTTTGGGATGGCATTCTTTTGATTAATGTTTTTGCATTGTAATGCAAACAAACTGTTTTGTAATGAATGTTGTATTAACTTGCAAAAACATTTATATAGAAATGAAAATTATTTTAGTATTCCGCTGCGATGTTTATGAAATACGAATGTAAATATATGTTTTATGTGCGATGAATGACCAACTGTAGGCGTCCCGAGAACGGGGCCTTACATGTAAACATTTACTGAGTTGGGATTAATCCCAACCAATAAATGAAACTTGGGATTATTAAAATCCAATAACCTTTTATTAAAATAGAAAGATTAGTACTACTAATTACTTATTAATTACTAGCTGAACCGAATTTAGGGCCGTAAATGGATTGATTTTTATTAATTTTCTCGTTTTTTAAGGAAATAAAATTGTTCATTAGCAGTCCAGGAACACTTATCGAATAAAATTTTGTTTTCACGTTCGTTCATAAAGGAAAGGAATATGTTCAGAAACATCTACTGAACGCAAACGAATATAAACAAATGTTTATAAACAAAAACAAACACAAACAAGAGTTCATAAACACAAATGATACAAATAATCATATATTTGTTTTAGAATAAAATCTACAATTTATATCACAAACATTATACAAAATCCACAAAAAATAAATAAATACTTAACATAAATATCAAAAAATACATGACATAATCATTTTAAACATAACTGACATAAAAATTAATAGAGTAAATTACATGGATGGTCCCTGTGGTTATGTTAAAATTTTGGATTTGATCCTTAAAGTTTAAAATCTTTGAATATAGTTCCTAACATTAATTTCTCTTTCATATATGGTCGCTAGGTCTGTTAGTTAACCGTTAGTAATGTTAAAATTATAAAACTTAGTTTTTTCCTTGCATTAACCATCTATTTAATTTATCTTTTAAACTATAGTATTATTTTTATTTAAGAAAATTTTATATTTTTATTTTTAAAAATTTTATATTTTTATATTATTTTTATAATTTCATTATTAATAAGATTATTATTTAATAAAATAGGTTTTAAATACACAAATAAAAAACTTCTAAAAAATGTTTTATTAAAATGTTCAGTTTTTTAACCGTTAATTTTTATACATCATTCTAAAACTTTTTGATTTTTTAAGCTGGTTGGTTTTCTAAAGTTTTTTTTATTACCATTTATTTTTAAAACATCTTTTCTTAAACAAAATTCTTAATTTTTTAAATATTTTTTAAAAAAACAATCCAGTTTTAAACTTCTTTATAAAAGAAGAAATTTTTATAAAGGTTAAAAAACCCGCATATTGGTTTAAAAAATTATAAACCACATTTTAAAGAAGACATTTTTTAAACTATTTTTTATTTGTGTATTAAATAATAAACATATTTATTATAAAAAGATTATAATATAATGAAATTACATTGTTGATCCTTACAAATAAAATAGTTATTTTGATAAATTTAAGATCACTAACTGAACTAACAGAGTATGGACCATTAATAAAAGATAATTATAACATTAGGGACTATATTCGTAATTTTAAAATTTTAAGGACCAAATCCAAAATTTTAACCAAATTACAGGGACCATTAGTGTAATTTACTCAAATTAATAACATAAACTAACATTTTAACGAACTTAAACGAACATGTTATCGAACATTCATTATCGAACGTAAACGAACACATTATCGAACATTCACGAACATAAATGAACAAACGTGGTATGTGTTTATGTTCGTTCATTAAATCAATCAAATGAATTTTTTTTGTTCGTTTTTGTTCATTTATTAAACGAATAAATATAAACGAACTTTCCATCGAACAGTTTATGGGTTGTTCGCTGAAACGTTTGGTTCGTTTGCAGCTCTAACCGGATTCATAACTTAACGTCTGTTAATCTTAATAAGCTTTCTCGTTACAAAATTAAAAACACAATACCTCACATGTTACTTGAAACCCTTAGTGTTCAAATCTGTTATTTTAAATAAATTACAAAAATCATTTATATAATTAACTGTAAACTAAAGTATTGATAGTCACAACATCATAGAATAATGATAAATTCTAATATTCTTACACGTGTGAAATTTTAATAAAATAGTGTAATAGAATAGATATTAAAAGATAAATACCTCAAAACATAAATAAAAATAGCGAATGCGTAAATGGTGATTTTGTTATAATTAACGAGCTCTATTGTAAATTGATTAAAAGAAAATTTGACATAACTCGAAGACTTAAATATAAAAGTTAAAAAAGTTCTGGTGATTAAATTTAAATTTGACATAACTCGAAGGCTGAATTATAATTGGAAATAGTTTAGGTAATTAAATGTAAATTTGACATAACTCAAAAGTTTAAATGAAAATTTTTATAAAAAACAAAATGAATATCAATTTAAAAAAAAAGAGAGAGAAAGTGTTGTGCTTATTTTTAAAAAATCCTTAAAAGTTTAAATATAAAATTGTAAAAAAAATAAAATAGGTTTTTTATTAGTTTGGATAAAAAGAAAATTATTGTTATAACATTAAGAAAACCTACATTGTTACTATTCATAATTGTTTCCTATTTGTTATATATAGTGATGTGGCGGGGTTATAAGGCATTTTTTCGGACCTTGATATGCTTGGGTATTATTATTATCATAACTATAATGATTATATACTTAAGTGTTTAAATAAAATAATACGAAAACCAAATAGTATTAAGTTATAAAATATAAATATTAAATGTATATGTTTTTATATTAATTTAAAATATTATAAATAGGATAATACTTAAAATAAATGTATATTAAATAATGTATTAATTAGAAAAAAATTACTAAACATGGGAAAATTAGAAACTATTGTATATAGCGGTTGTATCTTATGTTTAAAATGTTATATTAATTGTCTTAAATTTTGAGTAAAATACAAGTGTGTTCTCGTCAAATAATTTATATAATAGTATAAAATATAGACATTAATTATTATTATCATCATTATTATAAATGTATTTAGTAATTATATAGTTAAGTATTCAAATAAGATAATACTTATTTATAAATTTTATTATTATTATTATTATTATAAGTATTATTATTATTATTATCATCATCATCATCATTATTACTATTGCTATTATTATTATTTATTATTATTATTATTATTATTATTATTATTATTATTATTATTATTATTATTATTATTATTATTATTATAAAAATATTTAGTAGTTATATAGTTAAGTTTTCAAATAAGATAATACTTATTAATAAATAAAAATGCTAATTTAAAGTATTATAAATAATATTATATATAATATAGTGAATTATATTATCTCATATTATTATATAACTAGGTTAGATACCCGTGTGATACACGGGTTGAAATAAAAAGTTATATAATAAATTATATATATGTATAATCTAATATATGTTATAGATAACATATCAATAAAATTGTTATATATAATAAACATATTTAAGTTATAAACAATAGTATTAAAAAAGATTTTTTTATTCATAAATATCCATAAACCTTTTTATATACCTTTTTAAGGAACTTTAGTTTTAACTATTCTTAAGTACAAATTAAACTATATTTTAACAAAGTTAATTCTCATTAAAGTATTTTCAATAAAATCTTATTTATTTATAGAGAGAAATTATCTTCATTGGTATGGTATTAAATGAGAGTTATTAACGAAAATTTCTTAAAGTCAAAATTTTTACCAAATTTGTAATTTATTGTGGTGGTGACACATGGACAATCTTAGATGGCGTCTAGGTGTCAATAATGTGGACATGCTAGAAATTAGCCATGTGGCACATATAGATTTTGCTTTATTAGATTAGATTTATTAATAATATGCATTAATTAATGTATTAGTTAAATGAAGTTTATTAAATGTATGATAAAATAAGAATGATTGCATAAAACGTTTATTCCTTATGCTTAAAAGATTGTATTAGGAGTCTTAATTTTTTGTAAAATTAAACTTGTGTCCAAAAATTTACTTTATATATTAGTATAGATTACTACATAATTCCAATTAACCCATTAATCATAGGGTTACATCTAAAGTTTGTCTAAGAACTAACTAAGCGTGTGCAACTATTATTATCTAGACAAATGTATATAGACAAAATATTAGTATAGCCATATCACATATTATTGTACCTACATTCAGTGATAATACAATATACATTAATACAACTTAAAATATCATTATAGCATACCCATATGAATAACAAGTTCAATAGAAGCTTTAGGTTGTTGCCTTTTTTAGAGGGTGTACTAACATTCTTGATGTATTGATATGTTATATATCGATACTTTTGTCTTTTATTATTAATCATTGAGAAAGATGCATTGTGTGGATAACAGTCTAGCTCTCATTAAACAAGAGGTATGTTATTGATACATCCAATTTTTTTTATTCTCTCTATATCTTTCTATACATACATATAGATATATGAAGAGAGATAGAGACAATAGGATGTTTTAATAACATAAATGAGTGTTTTTATAACCCAACCCTTAAACAATTCACATTCGAGAAACTTACGATGATGTTTTTATCACAATAAAGCTTAAATGATATTGAGATAGGATTTATAATTTGGAGTTCGTCAAGTAAATTTCTTAGAAGTCATGTTTGTCAAGTAGCATGATGACATGCCTTCAACCATCATGGTTGATGTTGTCACCAATCTATGCTTATAATTCTTTCAAAATATAGGGTCTTATGCTAACATGAAAATATATACTTATGTTTGATTTCTATTCGTCATTGTATTTTGCAAAGTCCGAGTAAAAATAATAACAACTTCTAGGCTATTTAGTCTTTATAAGAGCATTCACACTATCTTCTCCAACCTCATCCTCATATTTACACTAAAAACATTATTTTTTTAATATGTCTTTCAATTAAATAATTTTTTAATATCTTTATTATTAGCTTTCTCTTTCTTCTTCACTCACAACCACTTTTAAAAATATTAAAAATTTATGAGGGTTGTACAATGATTCCCCGTATTTCCCAAATATGGGGAATCACGGTACAACCCCCATAAATATTACCCCTCATTCACACACAACCACTAACAATCATCCCCAAAATATAGGCACATACTCATATAAAATGGGAAAACTAATGTGAATGCTCTAAGTTTGTTAATGGGTACTCTTTAGAATCTTGTAGATATCGTTAGGACTTTTGTGAAAGGTTTCTTTTAATCTCATATTAGACTAATAATAACATAACATTTTAGATACAAATACAATATCATGTCAAGTTTTTGCTTGAGCATACATAATACTTCAAACTATAGAAGCGTATGGATGATTCTCATTTGTTCGTTTTTAGCTTGAGATTTGAGATATCTACAAGACTCAAACACGTCATCTTTACAATCGATGCCACTGAAAGCGAGCAGTTCATCATATTATATTTTCTCAACAGGCATTCAATGTAAGACGTTTGGATAGTCAAAAAATCCCATGTGTTTGATCTCGATGAAGTTTTATGCGTATCACACACGACGCTTCACTGAAATCTTTCATGTCAAAACCCAAGACAATATCCATAATATTACAAGTAGTATGTCTAAATATCCTTGCTACTAATATTGCATCGTTATAGATTAGAAAGGTGTTAAATTTGCTCTCATTCATCTTATGGTACATACATGGATCTCCTTGTTTTTAATGAAATTTATTTTCTTTATTGTCTTACCAAATTTATATACATGCTTGTTTTATATTGGCTTCTCGAGTTTATAAACCAAATGCTCACAACCTTTGGTCTTAAATCCTTCTAGTTATGACATATAGACATTCTCGTGCAAATCGAAATTCACAAACATTATGTTGACATTCGTTTAATGTCACTCACGATCAAGATTAGCTACTGATACCATTACAATCCTAAATGATTAGTTTCTTGAAACACGAGAAAATGATTCATTATAACTTTTTTTTGAACGGCAGAGATTTATTAAAAGAAATGAGGCTGACATCATTTTCATAGACTTAAATCCGTATTTCATGACTTCAAGCCATCGAGTTCAATGTTCATTATTAATGGCTTCCTTATAGGAGGGCGGATCGTCAAGTTTCTAAGTCATAATCATCCATATTAAGCATATGTTATGAAGTCATTATATTGGATTGGTCTTCTCAGTCATCCCTAGCTACGACTAACTAAAGAAACAAACGTAGAAGGCGCCTAGTATCTTACAAAATCGTCGTTGCATTCATGGGAAATACCACACTCAAATCTCGATAGTAGGTCTAGAATCGTTGAAAAATCCCTTACTAGTAACCCCTTACCAACATACGTTCAAAATCCCTAAAGAGTAACAAGTAACAAGTAATGGTTCCATGTTAGTTATTGGGGTGTTCAAGGTGTTGGTCCAAACCTCTTAATTACAGTCAAAACTCACGTAAAACAGCTTTTCGTAATAACATGTGATAATGAATATGGGTGTCATTTGGGTTTTTTAATCAGATTACAGATTACAGGTTCCTCAGGTCGGGTTCTTGGGTTTTTAGATTTATGAAATCAACCCGAAGGCTGAACCAATTAAATAATGTTTAATCAGTATTCGGGTTTTAGTTTTCGTCGGGTTAATCAGTCATCAGTTGGTTAACGTTTAAATCAAGTAAATAAAAATAAATAAACTCTACTTTGACATCTTTAAACTTGACCCGACCGACCCAATTATCTTCTGTTAGTTCATTAATTGTCTTGAAACTGATGTTCCATAATTAATTGTTACATCATAGTTAATTGTAATTAACATTATCATTATTATTTCTGTTAGTTTATTAAATATCTTGAGTATTGATGTTCCTTAGCTCCGTTTGCTTCACAGAATTATCAGGGATTGGAATTGAAAAAATTTTCCATCCGAAATCATGTTTGGTTGGTCAATAGATGGAATTGAAATTGGAAAATTTTCACTCATTCATTGAAATTCACATTTCTTCCACTTACCCATGAAATGTTTAACAATTCAATGGAATGTTTAAAATTAAAATTTCAATTTCATTCAAAATTGACCAACCAAACACGTTATCAATTTTAACAAAATTTCAGTTTCAATTCCAATTCCAATTCTAATTTCAATTTCATTTCTAATTCCAATTCTTTTGCAAAACATATTGCGAACAAAACGACCCTTTAGTTTCTTTAGCAATTCTTATTACTAAGAAAACTCATCAATTATGCAGACCTGCAGAATTTATATTCACAATTATTGGTTGGGTAATAAATGTTTTACCATCAAGTTAACCCTAAAAAACCGATTTTCCATACTTAATTATACACTTGGTGATATTAAATAATGAATGACCACGATTACAATATTGTTATACTTTTTCTGTTATTTACTACTTTTATGTAATTCTTTTTCTTTTTTTTCCTTTTCTTTTTGGTAATTCTTCTATGAGGTGCTAATGAATTCTTTTAAGAGAGAACTAGTTATTTGACCCGCCGCGCGTTGCGGCGGTATTGTTCGTGGCGTGATAATATATAGATTACAATTGATCCGACTCGTTTCTGAAATATATTTACGTCAAACGTAGAATAACTCTAATATATACCGTCAAATAAAAACGTATTTATTTTATTTTGACCCATTTTCAAAAATTTTGTATCAAAAGTAGACTTACTCAAGACATACAAAAAAAAAACACGTGTGCGACGTATGCTGTGTAATAAAATATAAATTACAATCACCCCGACTCAGATCCGAACTAAAATTACGTTGATACGTAGAGTAACTCGGATTTATACCATCAAATGATAATGTATTATATTTGATTTGACGTATTTTCAATATAATTTACATTGAAACGTAGACCAAATCAAAACATAAAATTAAGCACAAAAACGTTTTATATTTGACTCGACTCATTTCGAAACAAAACATACGTCAAAACGTACAATAGGCCACCTGTTAACCACGTTAAATAACTGAATGAAAATGTCAAGTCCACTATTACGGTAGAAATAGGAAGACAAAGACAAAAAGAGGGACAATTTGGTAAATTCACAAATGGATAAAGAAAATAAAGAAAAAAAAACCATAGTTTGTAGGATTCGGGTTTCGAACCCACAACCTTGTTTTTAAAAACAACAACTGCTTACCACCTGATCTAGGTGAGAATTCTTGTCACATTTGAACGTAATTATATTAAATACTAAAAGAAAAAGTCGTGTGGCCCACTCCTTGGCCACCGACCTTTCATTTTAAGTATTAGTATTTGAACGTAATTATATTAAATACTAAAACAAAAAGTCGTGTGGCCCACTCCTCGGCCACCGACCTTTCATTTTAAGTATTAGTAATGTCATCTTGTCTTGAAGTCAAACGTGCATGAAAATAAAAGATGGCCTTTGGTTTTCTTATTGATTAACCACGCCTTGATAGACTTAGTAACTTTTAAGTTTCTTATTTTTTAAGCGGTTGTTTGGTAAGTTTTAATGATTCTATTAAGGGGTTAAATAGATCAAAAGTAAAAAGTGTATTTAGTTTACTTAAAATTCATATCTTAATGCTTCACGAAGCCTCTCATAAATAAGTTTCAGTAGCATTCAGATAATGTTTCTTATTCAGTCATACTTCTTAATTGCACAACACAAAGTTGCTAAACAACCCTTTAATCTTGAGTCTTGACTTTTGTGTTTCTTGTTTATTGGTAATTTCTTTTTTTTTTTTTTTGAAAGGCGGCATTTCATTAAAGCGAAAGGAACCCTAGCAAGACGCTATGGAAACATACAACAAGAAAGAATCACACCATCTTTAGCTTAAAATTACACCAATCACTTCAATCTAAAGAATGCAACGGGGATCTATTCTTAATCCAAAGATAACCAAATGCCTTAATTTCAGTGATGATGTTATAGATAAGAATATGACGGCCCTCAAAGACTCTTTTATTACGCGCCTTCCAAATAACCCAGCATGAAATTAGCACCACCGATCGAAGAACCTTCATCTTAAGATTATCCCCATGGGCAATGTGATAAATTTCCATAAGATTCTTTGTTGAGAATGCATATATTGAATAAATTTTACACCATTCAAAGACCATTTGCCAAACAATTGAAGCGATGTAACACTATGTTAGCACATGATCAAACGACTCATCAACCTCATTGTTTATTTTACATCACTACTTTGTAGTTTCTTGTTTATTTTTTTTATGTTCTAATTTCTAGAATTCTATAATAACTCAATTACAAGTGTCTGTTAAATCTTTATATTTTAATGTATTTCGGTTGTTGATGAATACATTTACATTTGACCTTATGCACAAGATGTATTTCTATACTCGTATCAGCCCCTACAAGCCACACCCAGGTTCGACTCTAGGTCACTAACATCTTAACCATTTTCTTGGGTTTTCTTAATGGCTTTTTTATCATTGTTTTTTTTTTTATTTTGCTTTTTAATAATCATTTTTAGATTACCTTTTTTGTTTTCCTTTTTTATACTCTTTGCTACAAATATATTTAACGAGTTCGTTGTTTCAATATTAGGTTCTGTTTATGTCGCAATGTGCGAGACATAACTTGTTAGTGTCATCGGGGCAACGTGTATAACAAATTTTAACGTTGGTTACGAAGTTTGCAAATATACCCTTTACTATGTTAATGTAATCAAACATCACACAGGGTGACAAAACTTGTTAGTTATAATTGTGATGTTTCTTGATTTGTGAGTCTCCTTTTATAATTTCCAAATAGAAGTAACTAGTATTAACCCCTTGCGTTGTAGCGGTGGCGTAACATCATGTCAAGTGCCACCAATTGCACACAACCGCAAGTGATCACCAATAGCAAAAAAATCAAACGAAAAGTAAGCGTAAAAACATTGAACCACGTAAGCCAAAACATATAAAACAATAAGTAAGTCAATCTAAAACCAGCGCGTTGTGCAATGGTCGTTAAACTAAAGAAAATAGAGGTAAAAATGTTGAATCACACACACATCTTGCGATGTATTACTCGCAAATTTTAGATGGAAATGCAAAACAAAAAATTTTGTATAATATGAAAAGTATGAAGGATCCATGATTAAAATAAAAAAAATATTAGGTTAAATAGTAAAATATGTAAAAGTAGTAGGTTAAAATAAAAAAAGTTAGAGTTTAAGATAAAGATAAAGATGGGTACAACCCACTAAACATATAATGCTACCCTTTAAGCATACCAAAGTTAAATTGTTGGGTTTTTTTTGTGTATTTTTTGGGATTATTGGATTTTAATAATCTAAACTTTCATTTATTGTCCGGGATTAATCTCAACTAGGGAAATATTTACAAACATTTTAAACCTTGAGTTTATTTTCCTCCAACGATCCCTTACTAATTGAGAGTTAGCCCAAGTTGATTTTTTTGATAAAACGGGGCCAACTTTGAGCAAATTTTCAACTCCGCCACCGCCCAGCCTCCATCAGATCCGTTTTTTGGTGTTTAGCCTTCATCGTCACCTGAATCTACCTCCAATAAGTCAAGTGATTCAGATTATGAGGTGAAGATTAACGGTTTCAAGGTGCAGATGTTTCAGATTGACGGACCTGATGATTGATTTCAACTTTCTACTTAGTTTTTTGGTCATATAAGTAGTCCATGTCATAAAAAAAAGTAACGGTGTTAACTTTCGATTAGTAAGGAATTGTTGGAGGAAAATAAACGAAAACTTGGGAGTGTCTGTAAACCGTTTCTGAGTTGGGATTAATCTCGACCACTAAATAAAAATAAAACTAAATAAAAATAAAACTAAATAAAAAAAGGATTATTAAAATCTAATAACTCTACTTTTTGGGGTTTTTTCAACATAGAAATAATTGTTAGTAACAGGTTTAAACTAACACTACTTGAATCGTAAATAAAACATAAAACATTGTTAGTTAAAATCTAATCTATTAACTAATTCATAATATATTATATTTTTAGTGACCGTATTTAGCCACCTAACTAAAAAAATTTAGATCTGTTACTGGTTGTTGACTACCTTTTTATTTAGGGCGGCCAACCAGCTAAAAATAAACTAAGATAATTATATGAGAGGTTTCTCTTTAGAAAGAAACATAAAAATCACTTGCATACATCATATAGTATTAAAAACAATCGCTCAATTTTTTTAAAGTCACTTCAACTGATCAATTAAAAAGATAGATGACATGTTCAATGTTTGGTATACTTTTAAAACCTAATCGTCATACTTACCATAAGCATCGACAAATTATGTTTTTTTGACCAAATAAAAATGATTTCATCTACATAACACGTTAAAATTGATGGGATACGAACCATTACTAAAGTAGCAGAACCTATTCTTATGAAAAAGAGGCATATATACATATGGACATGTTACAAGCCTAAAAGCGAGTTGACTCGTTTCTTGTTAGTGCTTCACGTCAAGATAATATGACTATTAATGGAAATCAATAATTCAAAAGATGAATGAATGCAAACACCTATAAGCAATATATATAATTGATTGGATATATAAACCCAGACAATCTTTTTTTGCCAAATTGTTGTCAAGATAAAGAAATAATGAGTAGGATTGATGTATTTCGTTAGGAGATATTAATTTATTTTTATAATATGTTTGTTTTTTATTTTTAATCTTATATAAGAAATTTGATTAGGGGTACTCGGATGCTTCATATAACATACGAAGATATATGGGTTAAAAATATCTTTTAACCATTCAGACTTAAAGTTCTCATTTTAATCATTAAGATGTTATGAACCATTAACAAATAGTTTTTTAATAATCATTAAAAGGCTATCAAACAGCCCCTAAAATAGATTTACCATTAAAAAAATAAACACCACTTTTAGTTATTTTTATAGTTGTTTTGAAGAGAACATCCTAGTGGTAATAGCCACATTGTCTCTAATCTATTCAAGAGGCCGAGAGATTAAATATTATAAAATACAGATATGAATGGTTGATAAAGGTACATTAGAGGAGAGAGAGTCGTTCTGTTTTTCTTGGTTCTCCTCGTATGACACATCAGCGCCATATTGGTGTTCTTCCTCCCCCCCCCCCTCCCAATTTCCGAGCTTAAGGGGCGTTGTTCCATTTTTCCTTGTTTTTTTTTATATTTTTTGTATGTGCATATACATGTAGTACGATACAACTTGCAACCCACTATTGATATGTGAAAATGATGAAGCTACCAAAACATCAAAGATTCGACATTGACTAGCAACTAGTGTCGAACCACTGGCGATTAGCACTGAAAGTGATGAACAGCTAATTGACTGTTTATCAACACTCAACTTGATGAGCTGCTGATCAACTGTTACATTAAACAAGACTGTCCGTACCGAGCTACATTGGTGGCTGTTGTATTCTACCTTTTAATAACAACATAGTACTAAAGCTGCTAACTTTTGATGTGTCGATTGCCTGTCTACAATGTATATATGTTTTTCTAAACCAGAAATAGATGTAAAAGTGATTTATTTTTTGTGTTTAGTTTTCATAGTATAAATACCTCTCACTTGTATAGTTTTAAGTTTAGCTTGTTAGCCCACTTGTTATCTGCTGAATGTAACTCTTTGTATTCAGAATACCTCTCACTTGTATAGTTTTAAGTTTAGCTTGTTAGCCCACTTGTTATCTGCTGAATGTAACTCTTTGTATTCAGATTAGATTAATCAAATGAATAATTTGAAAAAAAACATATTGTGTACTTACTTTTAATCAAAGTATTTGTGTTTGATAGTAAAACAGTTGACTTAGATTTCGCATTTATCATCTGTTGATCACTAGAAAAGTTTTGTTAGTCCATAACCTGATCCAACACCCAGAAATTCAACCGGTGAGCACCGGTGAATATTCCAGCGAGTTGGAGGTTCATTTTGGTCACGGGAACCGGGGGTGATGTTCGCACCTAGGGTCGGGTTATCGCCACCTCCTCTTGGGTTCATTTTGTATGCTCTTAGAAGCTTTTAAAAAAATAAATTTATAGTTAGAAAAATTAGTCCTTAAAAAACCATCCTAGTGGTAATGTACTCAACCAATGATTGTGGGTTCTAATCTTGTAGAGCGCATGTGTGATAATTATAATAGTAGTTGAATAGAGAATGTGTGTTTGCGGATAATTTTTTGAAAAATATTGATTTTATTATGTATAATTAGAAACGTACTTTATTATAACAACTAGTTTTACCCTTGCGCGGTTTGGTTTCATTTTTTTCTATATCATAAAATTTATTAAACTATGTGTTGTATTTTAAATATAATAGTTTATTCATATTACAAGGCAGAAGATACTGTTTAAATACAACTTAGTTTTCAATAAAACATATATATTGTATATTGAAATGTACAAACTTTGTATTTAAAATTTATTAAAATTTAATTACTATAGTAAGAGAAATAATATTATACGTTACATGAAATATTGAAAAAGAACAAGAAAAAATAAAATAAAACGATTTGTTGAGTTCGTTATCTCTAGAGCGACTTTGCATGAATTCACTACAAATTACCTAGTTTTACATTTATTTTGCAAAATAACCTAGAAGTATCTCACCACTAATTCAATATTTATTTAAGGTTTTAGCTTATCTTCTTCTACTCAAAAAGATAATAACTTTTTAAGAAAAGATAAAATTTACATGTTACTTCAACTGTGTGGTTAAAGTGAGTAATTGTAACTCATGTCATGTCGGACCGAAGTTGTTAGTTTTTTTCTTGATTTGGATTAACACTTTATCACTTTACTATATCTATTTCTTTGTCTTTCATTATGATTATAGGTAATGTTCTTCTAAGAACAATGATGAGAATTTATGTATACACAATTAATAAGCATCTCTTGAACCGTAAATTACAACCTAAACAGCGGTTGGTACAATTCAAGGTTGCATGTTCTACTTATTTAATATTTTTAAGGAAAATTTGAATTTTATTCATCCAAACTATTAAATATTGATCAATATTAATCTCAACTAATAATTTGATCGGTGTTAGTTACAACTTTTGATTTTGTTATTAATAACAGTCTCAGTTTAACTGTTCGTTAACTCCATTATTCTTATCTTGAATGTGATTAATCAATCGTGAATACTTAAATGATAAAAGTGATATAAATCCATAGACGAAAATAACAATTTATTAAAAGAAATCATGATTTTGCCCCCTGGTGGTAACACATGTTATATAGGGATTTGGACGGAATGATTGTTTTGACAACTTTTCTTATTACACGTGGAAAAAGTAAAAGAATAAAACACGGATGCTGAAATAATAAAAGTAATATAAAGTCAAAGACTTAAAAAAATATTTAACTCTTAAACGGTTGATGATAATAAATGCCTAAATGACATTTCATTGCCTGTAAGCATTGCCAACTGACCTAATAAGTACTCATTTTACAAATTACGTGAAGGGGATGTATGCATGCATGAGAGCTGACGACGACGTTTGCTTCGAGATTAGAATTTAAATACCATTATTATAGTACTTAATTATAAATACAAAGTTAATTCAATTAAAAACATGATGAGTAGACATACCTAACTATATATTCATTTTCCTCTTTTTTGAATTAATCAAATATTTCTTTCTCTATGTTTTCTCAATTATATATTAGGTTAATAATAATTTGCAACCTAATAATATTAACTCATCCAATGATTTTCTCCACGTTACATACTTTCCTTTTGAGATGAATCACAACATGAATCCAGCGTAGCTAGTAACACACAAGTATGTAAATTTTTTTTATATAACGAGTTCACCGGTCCCTATAAAGATATCCAAGCTCCGCCACTGTTTGATAGGGAATTGTTAATAAGTGATAAAGGGTCGTTAAGGAGGTAACTATCCTCCCCTCATTTGCCCAAAACCAATTGTGAAAAATCATCTTCCCACCTCTCCTGGCGACGAAAACAACAATTTTTTCGATCTTAGTCACTTTTCGTACAATTAAATGTAAGGGTTTGCTATTTCATGGTGCAACTAGTGTTATACATCCAATTCTGAGTTGGATCAATATATTATATGATTCAAGCTTGTCAAGAAGCCGACTAGGGTCTGGTTAAGTATGAATATCAAGCAGTTAGGCCATAAATAGATTATGTGGATGAAAAGGGATAAAGAATCAGGCAAAGAATGTGTTCTAACAACGAAGGCAGCGCCGACAGGCACCAACTCGACGAACAGACACATTGCCGCTTGAATCACCTTAATTGGATTGCGTGAAACAATGAATTATGTTTACTGTTTGCGTCTATGGAGACGGAGGTGGCAGAAACCAGCGAGCTGAATCACCTAAATCAGACTTTGTTTGACTTAGTTTCGAGCTATTTGTATATACGCGTGCAGAAAGGTCCTTTGCACATAGTTATTGAGTTCCCTATTTTTCATTTGCCAATATCATGATTATACGTAGATAGCACACATGTTGTCATGGTCTGGTACTGAGACCCAAAAAATTGGATATAACAATAACTCTTGCTAGGAGATATCAAGTTCTTTTCTCATGAATATCTAACTAGAAGCTCCATACATTCGACCCATTTTACCCAAATATGAATAGACCCATTACACACTTTAAATTTTGTTTGGAGCTTTTTTTTAGTTCGTCCCGAACTCCTTTATCCTTACCACCGAGCCTATATTACAGATGTAAACTAACTCAATTTGACATGTATACATGAAACTTTATTAAAACACTAAACAATTGAAAAGACACATTTTCAATCCCTAAGAAGTTGTCATAAAACTAGGTGGAATTTCATATGGGCCCGATATACAAACACTAAGTCAGGTGTTATCCAGACACCCTTTAAATTTTTTTCACGGCCCGAGCCATAAGGGGCCTGCAAAAAATTAAATATCAGATTCAGGCACTCAAGAACGTAAAGTTGTACCACGACCCGTAAAATATGACCCGCGAACTCCTTTACGGCCCGTGACCTTATTATTTCACGGCTTGTGAAATGTTTAACGGGCCGTAAAAGTTTTCTGAGTATTTTGGGTTTTATTAATTATTCCTTGGTTTTCGGGTTTTTTCTTTTTTTATAATTATTTGACGTGACGTATTATTCCTCGTAAAACATGTATCAATTATTTGATTTTATATAATATTCTATATTTAACGATATATATAGGAACATATGTTAGTTGTTTTAACAAACACAATTCGAACCGAGATAATTAAAATGTCAGATCGCGAAAATAATAGAAGGCGTGCGAATAAATTTCCTTCTAACTCACGTGTAATTGTTGAAAGTATTCCGAAACCAATTGATAATCATAATTGGCAGAATGACAAAATTTGGTCTCGGAATATTATGCAGTTTTTACGTAACGAACATGCTCTAATATGTAGCGACATGGGTGTTGTGGATCTCTACTTATAATTTTGGCGAGTAATACTTGGGAGCGTAACTTATGTTCAGATGTAAGATTTTAAATGACTATTTGTCACAAAAAATTAATTGTAGAAATCTATCTTTTATTGTTATTTTACAACATATTCGGGCGTGGACAAATAGACTAATGATCTGGCGATTTGAAGAAATACGTAGAACAGAAGAGTTGTCGGGTACTGATCGTTGGATGATTCTTCCATTTGAGTGGTTTAACTTAATATACATGGGATTCGTTGATGGTAATGAATATGCAGACGGAAGTACCGTTCTATTTCCTGCGCTATGAGAAGTTGATACACTAATATTGTTTTCATGTTATAATTAAGATCCAATTTTAATCAAAAAGAAAATATAATTGTGATTTAATTTTTATAGGTGTACGTACCGATCACTGATTATGATGAAAATTGGTATCTTTTTAAAATTTCTATGGAGTCACTACAAGTTCATATATTCTTTTCATATGAATGTCGTCCAAATACGTGTGATGATTCGTGGTGCATTCATCGTAATGTTCGTGCGATTATTGTGAAATTTGAATCGTATTTCCTTTATTTTCTTACACGTATACATTATTGGCAGCACTCTAGGTAAGAAGGCATTGAAGAATTATTAGTGTCCGGTGAAACTGTGTGGCCTTCTAACGGAGGTCATGATCAAGATTCAGGAGTTGTTATTTGTATGTTATTACGTAGGCTGGTTAAAAACAGATGTTTTAGAGTGACATGAAAATAATTTACAGGATGCTTGCCTTAGATTCCGACGATTTATGGCAGATGAACTATATTCAAGAAGAACAATGTAAGTATTTAATATTTAATATTTTTTTATTATTAATAATATTATTCGTACAATCTAATAACAATAACATAAAACTAGCTCGAAATACAATCCTTAATTTTGTTGGTTTTTTAGAAAGTTTCAAGCCGCAACATGATTCAAAGATGTTCTGAGTCTTCGCCGATATTGTTCTTTAGCCTTGTCATAATGTCTGCATCATTCCATAGAGTGTTTCGGTTATCGTAAACGTTATCGTATATTGAGTGAAATGTCGAGATCTTTCTCCTCAAATCAAACCATTTACTGCTAAGTTCTAGAGTGGTTCAATATTCATCACGTTCTAGATTTTGATGAAAACGCATTGATATCTGGTTTCAATAAATTGAACACTCCCCGAAAATAGTACTCGAATTTTCCAGACACGATATTACTAAAGTGACATCTACTTTGTCCGTCCAATGATTTTAATGTTGTGGAGTACCTGATGGTAAACTTGATGTAGAACTTGTAGAAATCATATTGTTTGAGTGCATTTATGGTGTGTAAATATGTTAGTATTTATAAATAAAAAATAAATTTAAGTTTTTTTAAAAACTTCACGGGCCATAAAGCCTCTTACGGCCCGTTAAGACCAACAAAGGTCATGATCAAGATTCAGGAGTTGTTATTTGTATGTTATTACGTAGGTTGATTCAAAACAATTTTTTAGAGTGACATGAAAATAATTTACAGGATGCTTGCCTTAGATTCCAACGATTTATGGCAGATGAACTGTATTTAAGAAGAACAATGTAAGTATTTAATATTTAATATTTTTATTTGATTATTAATAATATTATTCGTACAATCTAATAACAATAACATAAAACTAGCTCGAAATACAATCTTTAATCTTGTTGGTTTTTTAGAAAGTTTCAATCCGCAACATGATTAAAAGATGTTCCGAGTCGGCATTTGATTAATATTAGTAGCCAAATGCCACAAATGCCGACTAATATTAACGAAACTAGCTCGAAATTTTATCTGATTAATACCGACCACAAATGCTCAAAAGCACCCCATTCATCATTCGGAAAACTCGTCTTGCAATGTTTATCCGATATATGTCATCTACAAAGTAGTCTCACGGCATTTGGAAAAACTTATTCACACGCTTTCACCAGAGCAAGGTCTCACGACATTTGGAAAAACTTAAACATGATAAAATTTAAGTCGCAACAATCTTTAATATTAGTCAGCATTTGTGGCTCAATATTGTACTTTGTAAATTGTTTTAACATACAAATTTTTTTTCCGTGAGTCTCATTGCATATGCATGCCCCTCTAGGTGTTCATCGGTTTCATGATTATGAGAATCATCTACAACAACTTGGATCCACCCATCTTTTTTTATTTGGTACTTTTCCTGTAATTCAAACTGATAATTTATGTTTTTTGTGCCAGTGTTTCTAAGAGTGGGTGCTCATTTATATACTCCACCGCGATCACATTTTAACCATATTTTAACTACCAACCACTTATGTTTTTTTCCGACCAATTCGTGACAATAAAATATCAATTTTCACAACTTATATACTTATTCAATCAACCAATTCTTCAAGATATGAAAAACCTAATAATTTTAAAAAATATAATTAGTTATTATTAAATAACAAAAGTTTATAACAATTAAATACCTGATTTGTATCGTATAATCATTTTCTTTCAAAACCATCACCATTGTTATCTTCGCTACTATCACCTCCGTTATCTCCACCATCGAAACTTCCAACATTCTCGCCGTACTGTTTAATATAGTTACCACCCTCGTCATTGTAATAACATCGGGGTAATAGTTAGAATCGGAACCGAATAAATAATTGTTATCCTAGATTGACATTGTTAATAAATTATATTACTTAAAATTTATAAAAATATTGAATTTATCGATATGAAATAATTTAATAAGTAACAATTTATATTTTATTTTACCAAAATATTACGTCGAGTCAAATAATTATTAAAGAATATTATATCGTATCATATAATGTAATAAATACAAAATTGCACCGTAATCAAAGAATATTACATCGCGTCAAAAAAAATAAAAAAGTATTCGACTAAGGTAATGGCCATGAGAGACTTCACGGGTCGTATATATAAGCTTTAACGGTTCGTAACAATATTCACGGCCCGTGAAAATACTGCAGTGAAGGGCATAACGACCCGTTAACTGGTTGAATGATTGATTCGATGGGTTGCAGGCCTATACTGCCCGTAAAGGCTCTTACGGTCCGTAAGGAGGGCTTCCAGATATAAAGGAGGGAGTACCTCTAACAGACCCCATTTCATATATGTAAAGTTGGAAATGATGATAAGTTCTCAAAGTGCGTCTTGTGATACATGATGTTTATCATAGACAAATGGTGCGGGTTCAAATTGCACAAAATGAACAAAAGATAAATTTTAAGAATAGATTGTAAGAGAGTGTATATCGAATCGAACCTTACTCACCTATATTGACGCACACAAATTGACGGTTTAACACTTTCACATAAAAAACAAAACAACATTAGAGCTATATAAACTAATTTTTAAACCAGAACTAACAAATCGACCCAAGTTAAACTAATATTGAAAACCAATTTACAAAAAAGCCGTTCATGAATGAACCCAAGCGGTTTCTAACTTTCCTCGGCCCAAACTAGAGGTGCACAATGAAAGCAGGTTAGGACCTGACTCGACAACCCAACTTGAAACCAACGGGGGTTCATGCCAGTGCTCCTAGGACCCGGTTCCGACCTGCTTTAAACCCGGGTTTTCCACAACCCGACCGGAACCCGACCTGCGCGCTTCACCCGTTACGGATCCATCATATTATTTATTGGCCTTGACCTGAACTGGGTTCAACCCGACCCGGTTTGGAATCTGAACGCGGTTTGTGCACCTCTAGCCCAAACTGTTAAACTTATCGGGCCCAACCGGTTGTATGCGGCCCATCAATTTCATCACAAACTAGGATTTCACATATCTGATTGCACATAAAACACCCCTATTTCTTCAGTCTCCGGTAATCACCCTGCCGGAGAACCCGCCGGAGTACTGTTTTTTCCGGTTAATAATTGTTCGCTTTTCAATTATTGTTAATGTTAATCGTTTGAATCTACAATTTATAGCTTTTGAAATTTATGTTAGGGGTTAAATTCATGCTTTTGAAATCTGCATTTTATTAGCCTATAATGTTAGGGTTTATCTTTCAGTTGAGTTTAATGTTGATGATTTGTGGATTGATTTGTTCACGTGATTGTAAAAGGGTTTGGTTATTTAGACCCTTCATAATTATAAATCAACACCCTAAATTTTTATGTGTCGTATGGGGGTCGTATAGCCTCATATGCGTCGTATGAGGGTCGTATAGGACTATATGTGTCGTATGGGGCTATATGTGTCGTATAGCAGTCTGATAGCCCCCTGAATTTTTCCTCTTAGTTAGTGTCGAAATTCGCTATACGCGTCGTATAGCTTCCATATGTGTCGTATAGCAATCTGACAGTCCCCCTGAATTTTCCTTGTTTTCAGTGTTTTCAACCCTATACGCCGCGTATGATACCATACGCGACGTATAGGCGGGTGTCGATTTATCCAAGTGGGTGTCTATTTATTAGGACCCTTGTAAAATCGCTAGTGGCCAAGGGTGGGTTTAATTAAAATGGAATTTTATATGTAATCTTTCAAACATATATACAAAATTTTATATTCAATTTTTTGTATTTATTAATTTTATTGAATTAACAAGTATAAATTTTCAATACTTGTTTGACCAGTTTTGACTGCCTAGCGGTTTTTAGGCAATTAGGTGAAATTGCAACATTAGCCCCCATTTGCGATTAGTCCCGATTAAGCAACTGATTAATCCTGATTTTTACAATACGAATCGATCAAAGGACTGATTATTGAATACTAGAAGTAGCTTAATAATTTAGCAATATCAGATTTTGAGCTGATTACTTGGAACAGAACACTTTGAAGAAAGACTTGGTCTTTATATGTTGCAAAAAACCGATGCAATTTAGGGAAAATTATTTCAATCTCTTTTACAAATTAACAGCAAAAAAGTATTATTTTGTGATGGTAAAATCTTATAGAATAGTAACCAAGTTTTTGTTTATTGTTATACTATAGTCACTCAACTTTTATTTTATGAAGTTTTTTTAACAAGTGTTAAACTTTTTTAGAAATTAAGTGACTGAAATGAAACATACATGAATCTTGGTTAGTATTTAGTGGTTATGTATTATAACTTTAACCTGAAGTAGAAGGTAGTAGTGAGAGGATTTAGAATCTCTCAAATAGAAATGTAAAGAAACTTAGATATGTTAAAAAGTTAATGACTTTTTTTAGCGCGTTTGGTTGATAAAATAATCATGTTTAGTTCGTAAATTTGTTGAATACGCTAGAATGTTGACGCGATAGCGTGTTGGCAGCGTTAGGGGCACCGGCCGACAAAAGACGATTCTGAATACATGTTTAGAGCATTATGCCAATTCGAATGAATCAAAACAATCATGAGATATCATAAATTAATAACAACGTTATAGAACAGATCGACAACGTTAACATCAATGTCTTTAATCCAAATAACATAGGAAACTTGATGTTGTATACTTGTATGTTTTATTCCTCTTCTGTTTACAAAACTACAAACCTTAGATTTCCTAAGAGAATGGAGAAACCGAACGAAATCTTCAACTCGAAGGAATATGTTGCGAATCAAGAAACCGAGGGTCCGGGAAAGCTGCCTCTATTGTACGAAGAAGATGATTCGGGAAGTAAATCAGATCGATTATCATCAACAGAACACGAGCCGCTAAAAAGTTCCCATGAGTTAGAAGCCTTGTTTCTAGACGCCACACCGCAGTTTTGCTCATACGAGCATAAGATGCAGGAGCTCGCAGATATCGAATCTCAATACTACAAGCTTATTAAGCCCCGAGCACGAAGTGAAGATGTGGTTAGCTGTGAAGATGTGGTTAGCTGTGAAGTGAGTAGGCGAAAGTTATCAACCGAAGAGGTTATTCGATTAGGTGGAGAACTGTTCATACAGTCTTGTTCATCGAGTTCAACGAATGATGTATCGCTGGCTACGCATGCGTACGCCACTTCGTTCTCGGGCTTATCTGACGAAGAACTCAAAGATGTTCAACTCATAGAAAATCTTCTCCTTTCCTCGGAGAAAGTTACGCAACGACAGTTTGAACGATCGAGTAAGCTTCTCGACTGGTGCGATACACTGGCTTCTAGCTTGGGTAACCCGATTCAAAGACTCGTGTACTACTTCTCAAAAGCTTTACGAGAGAAGATCGATAAAGAAACCAAGAGAATCGCGTACACAGGGTCAGCAATGAAACACGCATACGATATGCAAGAGAAAATACTTAGCTTTAAAAAGACTGTACTTTCGCTCTATCAACAGCTGCCGTTTTATCAAGCGGGCCATTTTTCGGGAGTGCAGGCTCTTGTGGATCGCGTATCCAGGTCGAAAAGGGTGCATGTGATCGATCTGTTTATAAGAGAAGGCGTGCAGACCACGATTCTAATGCAAGCTCTTGCATCTCAACCCGGTTATCGTATCAAGCATCTTAAGGTAACCGCGGTTGGGATAGGTTTTAAAGAGCTGATCGAGGAAACAGGTGATCGGTTGAAGAGTTTTGCGGAATCTATAAACTTATCATTTTCTTTCAATGTGGTTATAGTTGAAGATATGCTAGATTTTAACAAAGATATGCTTGAGTTAGATCCAAAGGAAGCTTTGGGCGTGTACTCATCGTACGGTTTATGGAGTCTGATCGGGCAACAAGACCGATTAGAATGTTTAATGAAAGTTATAAAGAGTGCTAACCCTCGGGTTATGGTGACGTGTGAAGTTGCAGCGAATCTGAACTCGCCGAACTTTGTGAGTCGTTTTATCGAAGCATTGTTCCACTATGGAGCGGTGTTTGATTCTTTAGAGGATTGTATGGACCGCGAAGATGAAAACCGCGGTATTACAGAATCTGTGTATTTAGGTGAAGGGATAAGGAGTGTTGTGGGGGCCGAAGGACGCGAAAGAGAGATTAGGCATGCGAGTATTGATGTTTGGAGGAAGTTTTTCGCGCGATTTGGGATGAGGGAGATTGGAGTTAGTATGTCTTGTTTATATCAAGCGAAGTTGGTTGTAGAAAGGTTTTCGTGCGGAAGTTCTTGCACGTTTGATGTGGAACGTAACTCCATTCTCTTCGGGTGGAAAGGAACACCGATCCAATGTCTTTCTGCTTGGACGTTCTCATGAGACCGATTTATTCTGCTTGGTGCATTTGTTATAATCGGTTTATATCGTTATTTGTTTAGCTACATATGTATTGTTCTTTTAGAAACGTTCTTCATGTTAGATTTAAACATCAAAAACAGATGTAATTGTCTTTATAATTATCCACATATGTTATTTAAAATTATATCAAAACGAGCATCATCATACACACCGTTTACACCAACGCTAGCACTATCATTTGGTGCACTCAACCCTCCACCATCTGCAGCCCTAACAACATGAGCTAGCAGCATGACTATAGCTGTATAAAGCTCTCGACGCTCACTCGATGCTCGTTCGCAGTTTGTTTGAAAAATGCTTGTTCGAACTTCTGCTCGGTTGTAAATGAGCTGATCGGCTCGGATCGGTTTGTAACCGAGCTAAGCACGAGCAAAGGTCTACGCGGCTCGGTTCAACTCGAATTATTTGTTATTTTTTTTGTATATATAGTTTATAACATAGCACTCTAGTATATTTTGCCTACTATAATAAAATTAACACTAAGCATTAAAATGAAATCCTAAGGCGCTATGAGAAAATTTTGACCATACTCTTACTTTTAGTCAATAATCTCTTGCTCCCACGTTTCGTTCTCTGCAATATGTTCATCGACTCATCGGCTACAGCTTTAGCCTCATCACTAGACACAAAGTATTGTCATTCACAAAAATGTAATGTTATGTTATGAAATGTGACTGTTTTTTTAGCCATTAAAACCTAAGACCCAATATCATCGTCTCTCATTGCAATATAAATCAGATGACACAATAGATAGTTGAGTTTTGTACAAATTTATCGTCGCTCGTTTGCGCTCGTTTGACGCTCGATTGAAAATTTAACGCTCGAAAAATCATTCAATTTTCCGCTCGGTTGTAAACGAGCCGATCGGCTCGGTTTGGTTTGGAAACGACCCAAGCACGAGCAAAGATCCGCTCAACTCGACTGGGCTCAGCTCGTGAACAACCCTAACCATAATTACTACTACCATCATAACTAGGGGACTTGAGGGGATCCATAGGACACAACGATGACAAAGGAGATAATGGTAGAGATCAAAGCTGCAAACACGAATCCCTAGTGGTGTCTACCTTGACGCTTCGCTTTCTACAATGTTGCCGGAGGATCGAGTAGTGTGTCGCCAAGACTCATCTTGTTCTTTTCAGGGGAGAGGATTGATGTGTGCACAACTTGGGTAGTAATGGGTTTCTTTCATACAGTCGTCAATCGGTTTTCATTTGTCTAGTTTTTTTATCGACCGCTAATCCACTACTAATATACCCTTTTTAATCACTTATATCTATTTATTATAGGATTTGAACGTTTCACCTTTTAAATATAAAAGACATGTTATCACCACAATGTCTTTAGACACTTTCATTTGTCTGGTTAGTGGATCATAGTTAGACGTAGTTTTCTCGAGTTATTTATAGTCATGACTCATGACTGGCCCTGAAGGCGTTTGGGTGAGCGATTGCACGGAGCCCAAATTTTACTAGGGGCACAAAGTTTATACACTTATTATTGGTTATAGAGTGACCATATATATTAATAAACATTTTAAAACTCAATTACATATTCTAAAAAGGTCTGCATGTTTGACTAACCAAATTAAGTTAAAAATAAAAAATCCTATTTTTTATGTTTGTATCTAATGATTTTAATCAACGATAGTCAATCACACCACATCACCCGCATCCGATTGATTCTCTAGTAATTTAGCATCCTACTCTTGCATTCCGTTCTAGCCATATATAAGTTTCTAATTTAAAATTTTATTGTTACTTATCACATAAAGAATCTGAAATCTACAAACCGACCTAATCTTCTTACTCTAATAATCGTCTTACTCTAATAAAAGAATAAATTGAGTGTCACGTGTCAGCACCACATTCATTCTTATCAAACTTTTCTTGTTTCTCTCTCATATTAAATAACTACATTAATTACTAATAATATTATTTATTTATTTTTATATTATAATTAGTTTTTAATAAATTAAGAAATAGATCTTTTTATTAATAGTTAATTTCAATTTTGCTTCTTAAGGTTTGACAAAAATAACTATTTTCCTCCAAAAGATTAAAAATATCAATTTATCTTCAAAAGTTTCATATGTTGTTTCAATTTCACTCCAAAACTTTTATTGTTTTAGATAAAGTTGAAACAACTAATTAAACTTTACACTGAAATTGAAACAAATTATTAAACTTTTGGAGGTAAACTGATGTTTTTAATTTTTTAAAAGAAAATAATTATTTTTAACAAGCCTCAAGGAGTAAAATGAAACTTAACTCTTTTATTAATGTTATTTATATAGAAATAGTTTTTCATAAAAAGAACTTTTTCTAAAAACTCAAACTATTTTTACGTAATATTTTAAAATTGGTTTTTTTATTGTACATTTTTTATAAAATAGAAATAATTAAAATAGAGAGTTATAGTAAGGAGATTTTTAAAAATGAAAATTTTTAAAGTGTATTTTGAAACAAAATGTTTAATTTATCTTTGAAAAAACAAAAAAAAATTAAAAAGTTTATATTATTATTTTATTACTTATAGTTATTACTCATACATAATTCTAATCGTATCATGTCTTGGTATATCGTTTTATAATCAATAATTTTTATTCTATTTAATATTTTAATAATTCAAACCGTGTAATAAACGGATTTACTAAAGCTAGTTTAATAATATAACGGTAGTCGGTAGTCACTTATTTTTCTTTAGCCCTATAAATAGTCACCATGTTACATTTCATAGACTTTTATATATAGCCGAATGATTGAATCAATTTAGACCTCTATTTCTAACAAAGATACAAACACAATCTTGTGAACCCAATGACCCAAATAAAGACAATACAGAACCTCAAAGCCGATAACATTTTCATTATTATTCCTTCGGTTGCCGTAATGCCGTTCATGATCACCATATGTCCATATGGATTCTGTTTATACATAAGCAGGCTAATTAGCATCTTAATATCATTGAACAAATCGACCACACAAAGATATCGTTCGACTGCATAAGTTCGTCTTCTTTTTAACCGAAAACAAGCATGATATCATGATCACAACAATGTATCCGTCAAAGAAACACGACGTTGCAGATGAGAAGCCCGAAAACGATCAGCAGAAACCATCTGCGGGCGAGATTGGTGGTGTTTTGGATAATGTTTACTTTGATTTTACCTCGCCCCCGTATCGAAGCATGTTGAAGGGTGCGGATTTTCGGTTGAAAGATGATCAAGAAGAGAAAAGAGACTCGCCTTTTGCTTCGTTTAGGGTGTTTAAAGACTTTGCGAGCAGATCGAGAAAGTTGAATGGCGAAAAGATTCATATTCGCGAGTCGGGTGTTGGGAATAACGGAAAACTGTCGACTATCGACAGGATACGGATAGCTGGAGAGCGTTTTATCGACTCTTATCCTTCAAAAGTCGATGAGATGTCCGGTCAGAGCTGTCAGATTCCAGTTTCAGCATCTGGGCTGTCGGATACTGACAGCCCAGATGATGAAACTAAAGATATTAATCTTTTGCTTACTCTTTTAGCTTCAGCTGACAAAACCGGTCAACGACAGTTTAACGAGGCGAGTAAACTCATTGAATTGTGTCAAATCATGTCTTCCCATGACGGGACTCCGGTCCAGCGTTTGGTTTACTACTTCTCCGAAGCGATTCGCGAGAAAATAAACCGCGAAACAGGACAAAACGCGTATACTGGTCTCGAAAAGAAGCCAGTGTTTGATTTTCAAAAAGCCTTGTCGGGTGTCAACGCGAGTATACTAGCATTCCACCAGAAAGTCCCGCTAGCGCAGGTTTGCCAGTTCACCGCAATGCACACGATACTCGAAAACGTCACGAAAGCGAGAAATGTTCATATAATCGACCTCGAGATCAGAAGCGGGATGCAGTATACGGTCATGATGCAAGCCATCGCGAGCCGCACCGAGTGGCCACTCAAGCACTTGAAGATAACCGCGATCGGCACGCGATCCGAAGCCAAGATCAAAGAGGCTTGTAACCGTCTAGCAGAGTTTGCACAAACAATGAACATCCCATTTAGTTATAAAATAGTTATGGTGGCAGACTTATTAGATTTCAACATAGATCTCCTCGAGCTCGATCGCCACGAGAAGGTCGCGGTCTACTCTTCGGTCGCATTATCATCTCTAATCGTGAAACCAAACCGTTTAGAACATTTAATGAGGGAGATTAGGAAGATTAATCCTTGTATAACACTCGTGACCGAGGTCGAAGCAAACCACACGTCGCTTGTGTTTGTGAACCGGTTCATCGATGCTTTGTTCTACTACGGGGCGCTTTTCGACAGTTTATCGGTTTGTTTGGCGGACGACGAGGTGAGTAGGAAGGTGGGGGAATGTGTGTATTTTGCTTACTCTATACGGAACATTGTGGCAGCTGAAGGGGACGATAGAACGATTCGACACACGGGGATTGATGTTTGGAGGGCGTTTTTCGCCCGATTTGGGATGATGGAAGTCGAGTTGAGCGGTGAGTCGTTGAACGAAGCAAAGTTGTTAATCGACAATTTTGAATACGGGAGTTCTTGCACGACACTTCGTGTCGACGGTCGAAGTTTTCTTGTTGTGTGGAACGGTGTCCCGATCTTCTCAGTTTCTGCTTGGAAGTTTATTTGATAACATGATTCGAAACTCAGACATCTGTTAGAAAAGAATCAGTCGCTTACGGTATGTATATTATTTATGTGGTATGTAAAATAATTATGGGTTCTATGAATAATATATCGTTATAATTTGTATTCTGTTACACGAGACGATTAGACGAGGTCCAGTTATATAAAGTGACGTGGTCAAACATGATGAATCGTTAATACCAATAATCAAACATGCATTTAAATATATGATTAAAATTTACACCATTTTAAGTTTCACTTGTATGTAATCATTAATTTATATTGATTTTCATTTGTTTATGCTCAGAATGATGATTATGGGTGAATAAGGATATGAAATGATTGCAAATCAAATATAAATTTATGATAATTATGCAAGTAAGATTATTTTTGATAATAAAATGGAAGTTATGGGTGTCCAAGGTTAGATTGATGGTATGAATTACTAGCGATCAATAGTTTATAATTTTAATTAACAAAAATTTAATTGAATTGATTTTAAACAAGTTGAGAAGTCGTTTATAGGTTATGTTCAAATTGGAAATAGGTTAAAAGGATCGTAAACTGGTTAGCCGATTGTGAACGGACTACAAAAGGTGTAAACATTTTAAAACAAATCCTAAATCGGATGGCGGATTGAACTTGTAAATTACACGTATTTTTATCTTTTTGTTCTAACTGAAAACTGTTTGACACAGTTGGCAATTTAATTTTGATAAAGTCCAAACAATACATGTTTAATAAATGGATAAGACAGTAAACCTAAACTCGTCAATTTATTAAATAGCTAAGACTGAAAAACCCAAACCTTATTATTTTTCATGTTAGATTCGTGTCGTGTTTCATGTGGTAACTTAGGTCAGGAAAATGTACTAGAGAATTACTATATCTATTAGTACATATATATTAGATAAATAACTGAAGCCCAAAATGCTATTGGTCAGGCATTAAACAAATAAAAAATTTAAGAACAGCCTTTCCAAACAAAACATAAGACTTCAAAGTGAAATGAAAACACAAAAATCTTAAACAACAACCACTTCAATAATGTCTCACTGTTATATTAAGCTTGATAATAGCTCTCATACTTTGTAGATCCAGAAATTCAGTAGTCATGATTCCATATCCCCTCACGAACCGAAAATAACCAGTCCCCGAGACAACCGAAAACTCCCGCTCCTTCAACACGAAAGGATCGGCTCCTTGAATCTCTAGCGTGCTCCCCTTATACTCCCCATCAGTGAACATGACCGAAAAGGTCATGTACAACGCCTTCCCATCCAACTGACTGTTGATGTACATACCTTGGGCCCTTCCAACCTCTTGCGACCCCGGATCAGGGGATATGGTTACCGGATCATCATGAGCCAGAAGGGTCCCGAAGTGCATAATGCTAGTGGTGGGCCCATCTTTCCCGGCGACAGTCATCGCTGACTTGTCGTCGCCGGTGAGGCTATCATGCACATAAAGCACAAGATTGGTTTCCTTGTATTTGTTTTTGGGATAAGTGTAGACCCAATAGAGAATAGGAAGTGCAATGAGTGGGATGGTGAAAAATAGAGGGTTTGACATGGTTTTTTGGTTTGGAGTTTGAAGGTTGATAGTGAAGTGGTTAGTGTGTGTGTGTGTGTATGTTTAAGTGTTGATAAAGATGCTTTGATTAGGGTTTGGAATCTTAACAAAGGAAAATGACAAAAAGGGTAATCACAATTTCTTAATCATTATGTGTTATTAAATAATTTAATTAGTATGAATAGTGTAATATAAATCAATTAATTTGGCTTAATTAATCATTAGTTGGTCTAAACTGATTTAAGGATAATTATAGTTCTTGCATTCTATGATACTTTCAAATAAATCAGTTAAATATAGTTATTTTTTATTATATTTTATAATATATATAATAATCATGACGTTGTCAATTTTCTAAAGTCAATAAAAGCTTGACACCACTAAATACAAAGCTAAATATGATATGAGTAAACTTTTTTCAGACCTCGAAAGCATTGTTTCTTAACATATCATGTATTCTTTTTTATCCTCAACAATGTTAAAACAAGGTATAATAAAGGAAAAAAAAGTAAATTGTCATCGATATATTTTATTCAAATACAAACATTGAAACATTAATGATCATAATATAATAAACTTGATCACTTACACAAATCTACCGACTTCAACAAATCACAAGCACGACCGGCTAATAATGGATCTAATCTTGATATGTTCATGATTGAAGAGGTTAATTCGAATAAAGTAAAAGGTGCAGATAATTATTAGTTTATTTATGGGTTGAAGATATGTTTATTACTTTATTAAAGTATTTTATGGGCCAAAGATAGATTTAATTTGTTTGGGGATGGACCGACGTCTCCAAAGAAGTTATTGCTACTTGCTAGTTGCTACTACTCGAGCATAGATCACGTCTATGATGACCCAAATAATGGCATTTTTAATATTTATATTTTTTATTTTTTATTTTTTAAGTTTATTTTTACTAAATTGTATCTATTTTCTATTTATTCTTATGTAACAGTCAACACGACAATAATATCTCGAGAAAAGGCTTCAATTCCTAAAGACCAAAAAACTTTATCGTACCGGTGACAATGAAAGTATTATTTTTAATGATGCAACGGACATGTATAAAAACACGTACAACATGACGTTAGGGTATATGTCAAAAAAACATAGCAAATACAAAATATTTAGACCCCTAGTAATCGCCGTCAAATAAACCTTAAAAAATTGACGATGAGTACAAAGACATGCGCCATTAATTCCGAATGAACCCTAACGCCCGCCCCGGGAGAGACAAAGGTAAACAAACTGCACCAACCTCATCTTGTGAAGAGGAATACAAGGAAGGTTTGGATGTAATATCGGAAAGGATGATAACTTTGAGTAATTGAGTCTTTGAATGACCATTGAGAAGATAAAATAGAAGAAAGAAAAAAATTGCAAAAGAAAGAACAAAATAAACAATACGAAACTACTTAAGATGAATATTGATCACTTGAAGGGTCGGGATCAAGAAATGGCAAGGAAAATTATGCAAAATATACAGGAAAATATGAATGTAGAATTAATATTAATATTTTGTATTGCAAGTACTTTTTATTCTTTCAGTGGTTAAAATTTAAATTTTTATGTAATGTTTAAAAAAAGTAATATAAATATTTATGGTTTCCTTATTTGTTTTATTAATATTGATGTTTATTTATATTTTATTTTGTTAAATATTGAATATATAAATATTTTTCTTACAATAATAAGAATAATATTAATGATTTAAAAGTGTGCGATCACTATCACATGACTACCAACATTTTTTTCTATCACACATTTTCTATGTTACTTCCTATATGATAACTTTTTCCTATCAATACTACACTACAACTACTGATGCTCTTAATGGTGATCTTTAGGATCATATATCATGGTAATGTTATCATATGTTATTCCTTCGACATCTTCGACATGTGATCCAACACAAACATCTACTTAATTACTATAGTGATGAGTTAGGCCTTCTCAACAATGATTTTGCTAATTAACGAAAACTAAAACGAATAGTACAATCAAACCTTGTGTTCACAAGGTTTTATAATATTGTTAGCATTGGTCCCTTAATCATTATAACAACATGCTTTACATAATGTTGGAATGATTTAATTTATATAGCCATATGTAAAATAAATATATTAGCTCATGAGGGGAAAGATTTTCCTGATAAAAGAACAATATTTCACTTTAGGTAAAATATTTCAAAATCCACCCCCCTGATAAACTAAACAATTTCATTTTATAAAAAAACCAAACTACTGAAAAAACAAAAAAGTATGACAATGGCACAGAGACATCATATGGTATAATATTCTATAAAATAACAAAAGTATGTTTAAGAATCTAGCAATCACCTAACAGGAGATGAAAAGAAAATGACAAGAAAATAAACAAAGATACCTGCTATTAAAATCCCAGCATATACTAGACTTTGTGATGACTGTTTTGGGGATTTGTATTTGATTTCACAGCATCTCATTTTTTCCCTTTCATACTCCAGTACATGTTCCACATACCTGCATCATAAACATCCCAGCATACATGTCATCGCCATCAAGAAAAACATACTAACCTTCCCAACATGGAGTGCATATATTATAGAACCACATAATCATTGTATGTTGTACTGACCAGATATAGCACGATAGAGGTGTTCATGGTCTGGTTTGACCGGTACTAACAAAAATTTTGGGCTCTGCCATTGTTTTTGAAGAATGGTAAACTAAACCATACGGGTTGGATGGGTCAACCAGACTGGTCAGAATGGTTTGGTTTGACAGTCTGAATTGTTTTTAAAAACTTTTTTAATAGTTAATTTGTATTAAACTTCTAAAATTGTTCATGAATATTATACTTACACATATGCATAGCTGCTATTCCAAAAATAATATTAATAATAATAATTAAATGATTGGTTTGGTTACATGGTCGAGTGCAGTTTCCTAACTGTGAACCAAATCGGCTGATTTGCTTCGGTTTGTGGTTTTCAGTCGCTTTCAACTGTTTATGAACACCTATAATAGGGGAGAGATAGAGTGTTGATGATGTGGTTACATAATCGCATTGTGCATCCACATTAAAGCAATAGATGACGTTGTTCTTGGTGCGTTTTGCTTAAAATGGTCTGATATTGTATGACTCTTTACATATATATTCTGCATCAACTTACTGTTGTGTGATAATGGCGCTTTGAAGAATTTCAGTGCTGTTCACATTTGCGTCTTGTAGACGATGATCATATAGAAGTGAAGATAAATCCACAAGTTTTTCCTCAAGACCCTGTTATTTATTCAACAGAAGATTATGCTTCTTCAGCTTAAAATAAATAAACATATGGAACTTTTAACAGTTATTTTTGCAAATCTCACATAACTTTCATTCAAAAAGGTTTCAGAAATCAAATGTTCACACAAGGATGTATTTAACCTCATAGTACCACATCAGCTGAAATATACACCTCAGCTTTTAAAGTGGCTTGATGTTACAGCATTATATAAAATGAATTTTTTAAAGCTTGAATGACTTAATAGATATAAATAATAAAAAATAAAAAAAATAGAATCAACGTAGGTTGAACAATTGTAAAGCTTGGTTGCTATTTAGTGAGATTTGCATTTGCCTTTAACAATGAATATATGCAAATATTTTAAATATTAAAAAGAAACTTACATCCAGATAATTTTCAAGCTTGTCAACCAGTTCATGAGGGAAAGGCTCAGGCAAGTTTGTCTCTTTTTTGTAGAACTTTTCTATCCATAGTTCAGTAGTTGTCTTATTTTTCTTGCCCTTTACTGGTTCACCAAGAGGGGTTCTCAGATACTCTCCAGCAAAAGCTTGGACAGACTAAAACAAATTATTGGAGTAAATAAAACACTTTCTGGAATACTAATATCAATAATAATGGTGATGATGATAAAAAGAAATAAACATGTTTTACCTCTGATGTCTCTCGAATCCTATGAAGGGCAGAATCGACACGGGCATATATGGTGTTTCTCTGTTGAAATCAATAAATCATCCCATGACATAGACAAATATTTGATAACAGCATGCGTAAATGAATATTACTGAGCCATTATTTTAAAAAGTATCATAATTAATTCGGTTCACAAAGTTGCCTTATTATGAAATTATTGAAGGGTATTTTAAAAAATTGATTAATGGTGACACTTTCCTAAAATTTACTTGTAGGGTGGGAACAAAACCCACTGTTCTCCCAACTTTATCATATGTGCACTCTCTATCTGACTAATGGCCTTAGATAGAGATGATAAAATGGGCAGGTTGGTAACATTTCAAATTGGGTCAATTTTATTTAAGGTCAAACCGAGCTGGGTCGGGATGACACACAAACACTTTCTGTCAATATTCTACATTTTTCTTAAAAAAACTAATGCATTATCTATGATTACTGAAATATCAGTATTACTATGATAATATAAATCTTTGAATAAATTTACTTAGGATGCTATATGTAATTACGTATAAAGAATTGACTTTGGGCGACTTTAACTGACATGCCTAAGCTAATATGCAACAAAAATCAATCCAATCATAAGCAAACAGGTAAAAAATGCCACCTCTAGTCTTAAGCAGGGATGACAAGTTATATTTCAAGAACTAGGGCACATTATACAAAACATTGCTGACCATTTTGGACAGTAATACAAGCTCTCTGTCACCTAACTATGTTGCCCTTTTGATGTCAAGTTAATTCTGAAATAGTATTCTAAGCCTGTAAAACATCTACGTAAAGGTATATACTGTAGTTGATCTAGAATTCTACTATAAACAAACAAACATACCCAGCATATCCGACATATGATAATTGAAAATCATTTAAAGGCAAAAGTGCAAAACAACCAAGGGAAAAACAGAAAATACATGTCTTACCAATGCCACATCCTGTAGCAGTTGACTGACCCGAGAAGCATTAGAAAATGGTCCAAATGGATGACAACCCGCAGCCAATAGCCAGTTGACAACAGGTCTTTCATGAATATGAGAAGCTTTTTCATATGGTGCACTTAATCCACCCACAACAGAAGCCAATCCAGCCACTATATGACGCTGTGCTTGTGAGGGAAAAACATGTCTTCTCTCCGTTTCGGAGACGTAACTACACAACAAAATTTTGATCAGCAAATAAATCGAGAAGATGAAATATGGTACACGAGAATGTTTGTTATAGTATATACCAACCTTAAAGGTATTTTTTCACTTTGATGTTGAAGTACAATAACAACATCGTTACTTGTCCACAAAAGGCTTTCATCATCCATCATAAGGTGTGGATCCACATCAGCTAACGACAGAACAAAGCTGCAAAAGAATAGATTTCTTATTTATCTTTCTAGAAGATTTGCTAACAAAATCTAAAAGATGCAACATGTGATTAAATTGCTCACACAGGAACCACTCTTGTTCCATAGGTACGATGCAGGTCCCCTTGTTTCTTTTGCACTGATTTAGTTTTCTTTTTTCGAGACTTAAGGTTACTGCCCCAAATAGGTTTATGCTTTAATATTGAATCACTCACACCATCTGCCTCATCCATCCAATGCTATGGAAAAAAAAAAGAACTAATGTCAGTTGACAAGTGTGACATCAAAATAAAAATAAAAAAAAACAAAAAATAAAGTTAGACCAACCTGACGGAGAAAATATTTATCAGAAAGGGATGGCTGGGAAACCTCGAGTAAACCAGCGGCTAGTACATCAGCCGATCGTTCCATTTCCTATATTTAGAATATGTATTTGTATTATAACTTATAAGAAATTATATTGTAAAAACGAAAGGGATTAATGATGTTCTCAGACATCTTAGTACACCTCTTTAAGGATTGCACCATCAAGATATGTCTTTGTATGCACATGAAAACGTCCATCTTTTTTTGTTTCTTGCAGAGAATGACCACGCATAGCTTTCGAAACAGCAATTGCCAATTTTTCATGAAGATGTAATGAATGTGAACCACCAACAATCACCACATCTTCTCCTTTGTGTACCATCTTCTTAACCTGAAAACAGTAAGAGAAGATACTACATATTGGAAAAAATACAGATATAGCCTCACCCTTTCTGAGCAATAGGGAAACAAAAAGAAACAAAATTTTAGAAGAGAAGTGCACCTCGGCCTCGATGGCTTCGATATTTATACTGTAGTTCTGGCCTTTCTCCATTATATTATAACGGTTATGATTTTGTAGCACAATTATTGGTATAAGCAGCCTTGTTGCAAGATCTACAGTTTCAAACCTAAATCCAACGGATACGATTGCAAGACATAATTAACGAAGAAACAGGGAACTGTTATAAAGCCACAAGCTATCACCAATCTTAATCTTAATGACATAATAATTTAAAATCAGCACACCTGACATCTGGAGCGATAACATGCTGAACTGTAATGCCAATCAAAGCAGCAAGTTGACCAACAAAGTTGTCATGGGTTGTAGCATGCTCGTTAGCAGCGATCGAGCTTTTAGGAACCACTGCATTTCGTAAGCGTGGAAGGGTTTTGGAACTAACACTTCCTTCATCAGTTTCAATTTTTCCATATGTGCATGGGCCCGCTGAGATATCAATTACAACAAATCTACCACCATTTAAAGTCAGTTTATATGTTAAGTACAAGTAGCAATCAAATTCTAATCAAGATAATTTGTGACATGTACCTGCCCGACCCAAGCCATACTTGAGATGCTCCACCTCCATTATAATGATAACGATAAAGATAGCCTCCCTCTTGTTGTTTAATGTCGTCTTCACTTAACTGTTTTGGTTTTGCATACATTAAACTATCAAGATCAATATCTTTATTCCTTGGATCCATTCTAACCTGTAAAACAATAAACAAGAAAGAAACATAGGTCAGTCGTCAGTGATATACATTGGACAATTATAGAAGGCGAGGGATGTTAAACCATACTTTATCAAAGTTCACAATAAATATTGTTGTTGGCATAGGTCTGTCTGCCTCATCAGCATTATATCCCATATTATCATAGTCAAACAAGTAGGAATAAAGCTTCTGAAATTCTGGCTCCACAGCTAATGCATCCACCTCAAACGCCGGAACTTCCCTTCCAAAATCAGCCTAAAAGTAACACATATATAATACAATCCAATACAAAGTTATATAACAATAGAAGTCACTCGTTGAAGTCTGAAGATTGCAATCACCTCTCTGGCGGTTCCAGCCGGAACCATGGCTGCTTTCAGAGCCTTTTCAAGTGCTATCAGTTCTGGCTGTGCTGCCTGTAGTAAAAGACAAGTTTACAAATACTCAAAAGGGGTGTTCCAAAGATAAATTTTATACAAATTATTAATCCCCAAAAGCAAAATTGTGGAGAGAGCTTCTTACCGGGAATACATTGAACACCATATGATGTTCTATATCAAGAGGCTCACCGGTCTCCAGGCAGGAGGGCCTGTGAGACGGAAACCCCACTCGAAGAAATTCTTCAAGTTTCTGAGAATCCATTGTGTATCTATAACCTCCATCTCCACTAAAACCAACGAGTACAACATTTACCTCAAGCGGCACTTGGAAGGGAACCTGCATCAAACGCATCACAAAGTAACCAACATATCCTCACAATTAACTTCAATAACTCAAATGAAGCAAACCAACTCTACACCTGTTTGAATTACCTATGGTTTAACCTAGTTAATCTACTAAATTGCACTCCAAATTCACCATAATCAATACGAATTAAGAATCTACTTTCGTGCGCATGAAACCTAAAAAGAGATGTAGATTGATGGATGATCTGCTCATGATCGCATCTAAGTAAGCTACAAAACCTATAACTCTAATCATGATCAATTTATCCAAACCTGATCAAAATCTAACAAAACACATCACGTAAATCAAAAACTTCAACTCGATGATTCCTACAAATCGCCGTGATTACATCAAAGTTACCGCCGGATTAAACTATTAAAACGATACCTCAGCGCGAGAATGGAGCATACTACGAACATCCGATCGAACACTCTCTTTAACATCTTGAAATGCGCTGTGGTGCCATTGAGGATGACCTGGATCTCTTCTGTAAGCTTGAGTAGGGGCTGATTCTGAACTTTTTAGCAGAAGAATTGCAGACAAACATAAGAAGATTGTACGAATTGACGCCATTGTTGAACAGCAGAAGCTTGTTAAGAACCCTAATTTAGTTTCTTCTTCATGTAAGGAGTATTTTTGGTCTTCTGAACGTTTTCGATGAATGCGTTTACTGGTGAAGACTAACGCAGTGCGAACCCTCTGTTTGATTGGAATTTAGAAAACAAAAATACAGAAAAAAGTCTTTTATTTCGATTTTATGTGAAAACAAACAATGTATTCATTTTTAGTTTGTTGATGGAGTTACTTTAATCGTTATGAAAAACTAGTATCGAGACTCTCGAGTTATGATGGGATCGTAAAACTGGAGAAAAAAGTAACGTCGAAACGTTGGCACGAACTCGTTTGTTTAGAGTAAAAAAAGTATCATGGAATTTGTTGATGATATATCGAAATTTTATATAATAATTCGAAATAAGCGTAAACTCGTGGTTGTGGCGAGGCCGTTGATGATATTTGGGACCTTATATGAAAAAAAGTTGTTAAAAAACCCCACGTGAGAATGTTTATAAAAATAAACATGACGTAATGATAGAATAACTAAACATTTAATATTAATTTTGATAATAACCAAACAGTTACAAATTTAGATTGTATATGATGTACACATGGGTGGATTTACCTTTATAGGAGGGGTAGCCTCTGTGGCCCCTCAACTTTTAACGGGTAGTGAAAAAAATTACTTTATGGGGAAAAAATATAATTTACAGTTTATGTTATTAGTAAAAAATATTATGTTACCTCTAATTTTTTTTAAACTCAACACTTCATAAAAAGATTTAAGTTTTATAAAACATAGTCTATTTTTACAATTTAAAAAACCATAAATAACTAGTCCGATACAAACCCAAATAACAAATAAGCCAAAAAAACATCAAACAACTTAAAACGCCCAAAACTAATAACTAATTAGCCAAAATAAAAAAATTCAAACATATAACTTAAAAGAAAAAAACACCCATAGCCCATCGACGCTTCCCACAGCCACCCTCCACCCACACTAGTCGACAACCCCTATGCCCTGAAGCCTTGAACCGTCGGTCGTCCGGCACACCGACCGACCACCTACCGCTTGCTGCGGCGGCCCATGCCACCGTCCACCACCCACCTATGATATTTCACCGCCCACCTAAAGGTAACAATATCTAGCCTTTTTACTCTATTACACTTTGAAATTAGGATTTAGAATTTATGTTGTTCAATTTCTAATATTAAAGTGTTTTGTTATACAAATTAGTGATTTGAAATATTTCAAGAGAATGATATTGGCTAATTCTTTTATTATAGTGTTCAATTACTTTCAATTCCAAATGGATATGATTTAAATGATCTTTATTCGGACCCATTTATTATCGTGTTCTTTTTCTTTTATTAAAATAAATATACGGTAAAAAAAATTACGCTACCTTGAACTTTTCTTCTAGATCCGCCACTGGATGTACAACTCGGTGTTGAATGAAATCTACAAAGAAATGTTGATAAAAAGAACACGGCTCTTTGGTTATTTGTAATTTTATAGAACATTGACTTAAAATCTATAAAAGAAAAACAAAAAAAAAATTGTAGTGGAAAAAAACACAGATAGATAGTATATGTGTAGTATTTATATGTAGCTAAACTTAAGGGGGGTAAAATATAACTTTTTAAGGACTTTAATGTAAATTAAAACGTTTTTGTATTGATGAATTGTACATTATGACAAACATGTTTGTAGCGTGTGAATAAACCTTTCAAATATGCGAATTATATACTCTAGCATAAAACGACACCTTAATAAGCTTTAACAACTTGTGTGTTTTTGTATTGATTAATTGTACATTATTAGGTTGACGCAAATGTGTATAAAGGCTTTTACAATACGAATAAGCAATTGTGTTTTTCCTTTTAAGGTGTATATATAATGGATGAATTTCAAAAGTGAAAATTAATTTTTTTGTGTGTTGAAGAAAATGCTTGTTGGTTAATAGTTACTAGTCGGGTAAAAGTTATTCTAGAAAACTTCTTCGAACAATCAACAACGAAAGAGTTATCCGGAAATCAACTCAAAACCAAATTAACCCTACAAACCAAAGCGATTAGGACTCCCTACAATAATAAGATATCGTTCTGACCACCTTCAGGTATGAAAATAAATATTCCTTCCTAGAGACTAGAGGAAGCAACAAAAAGCAAAATATAGTGTAAAGAGAATGGAATAGAATCAACATATCATTACATGGATTAGAGTTTAAGGGTCATGACCCTAACGAGGGATTATGTATGTCATATTTTGTGTCCCCCAACTTGATTGGTGAGGATGGAATATTTGTTTCTAGGATGCTACATAGGTGTGGTGGTTTTCTTTCCTACTAATCAAGTTGAATCAGGTAACCTTGCTATTTGGGGAGAAATTTAGACTTTTATTCTTCAGTATCCTTTGTTGTTACAAAAATTATCGTTGTTTAGACTATAAGCTTAAAGTAGAAGCAAATGATAAGGTAGTTGTTTATGGCTTTAAGGTCATTTTAAGAGATTTGAATCACGCCTTATTACTTGTATAGACTTAATTGAACCGCTAGACTAAGTATCTTGTTGCAATAAATTTATTTTAAAAAATTAATTAAAACTTTTACTCCATTAAGTCAAATTATTTAGTTGGACTTTAGTTTTTACTATAAAATGTTGCATAAGACATGTTTAATACAAAACTCATTTTAATCAAAGAATCATAAGAATCACACAAACACTTGTACGCAATGATTATTAACATGTAACTACGTACACATATTATTGTATTGGAAGTTGTTCTATTATTTGTGTCTTATTTTTATTATAATTAGAAAGAAACACAAACAACCAAACCAAACTAAGAATATATGTCACCCTAAATCTCCAAGTCTACATAAACCTGTTGTTTTTTTTACAATTCCAAAACCAAGGAGTTCATGTACTCTATACAAAACAATCGCAAAGCGTCCCTTATCGATCACAAAACAATGGTGTATAGTGTCTGATTGATCAGACAACGAATGCCAAAACATTGCCACATCAGCATAACAAAACCATCCACTCAGACTCGATACATGGCTCCACGACACACATGAAACACTTTGCAGGACAAAAAAAAGGGTCAAAGTGATTTTCACTTGTGTTCCCTTCTATAATTCCTTCGGGTTGTTTTTTTCTCCACTCGCGATGCTTGTGGTTGTGGCTGTGGTGGTCGCAGTTCGCGATGCCTGTAGTTGTAAGGTGAACTTTTTCTGCAAATCTTTAAGTTTCTCTAGTATTTCTTGGAACGTTGGTCGGGCTTGCGGTTCACTGAAAACAAATGCAAAATATAATGTCAAAGATAGAATGTACTTTAGGTATCTAATGGCTCATTGTTATAAAAGGTCAAAGTCAACTTTCAATATAGTTTTATGAACAAATGGTGATATCAAAACAGTTGAAGGCGAGATACGAACCTGCAGCAACAACTTTCGATAAGAGAAGCCCATTGTGGATCTACGTCTTTTGGGATATCTAGCTGTTGATTCATGAACCCCACGGCTCCGATTACCTGTAAGTACAAGAACATTTGACTTTTGAGGTCAAACAAACGAAGAAAAACGCCACATTTGACATTAAAATTCAAACATTGGAAGAAAAGACATACCTGCATCGAGTTAAGACTATCCCAAGGGATCTTCTCGGTGGTGAGTTCCCATAATACGACCCCGAAGCTGTATACATCAGACCTGCATATTTCAAAAGGAAATTTTAATCAAATTTATAAATTTACATACATTTCAGCATTTATCAAATCGAAATGATCAGTTAAAATGATCAGTTACGCGCGTAGAGCTTACTTTTCATCGGCCTGTTCATTCCGAAGAACTTCGGGAGCCATCCATTGCGGCTAAAAGTGGACAAAGAAAGAAAAAAATGTTAATCAAAGAACGAACGATGACAACTTAAGGAAATCAAGAATGTTGTATAAGTAATACCGTTCCCTTCCCCGTCTTTGTTGTAAGGTATGTTTCATGCTTGATACGCGAGAGACCAAAATCGCCAACCTATTCATTGCAAAAGGTCCTATGAATAAATAAAAATTAAAAGAAAAAAAAAACATTATTTGAAGGATAATACAAACCTTCACATTCCAGTTCTTATCAACAAGAAGATTCGAAGATTTTAAATCGCGATGAATGATGGGCGGGTGACAATGATGAAGATAATTCATGCCTCGAGCCTGTAGGACCACGGAGTATTAGAGCATGAACATATAAACGCGACCCATGAAATGAAAAGGTTAAATTAACAAACAAACAGAAACAACGTTTTACTTACTATATCCATAGCCATATGAACACGACGTCTCCAATCTAATTTAGTTGTATTTCTTTGAAGTAACCGGAACAAACTTCCACTGCGTAAAATAACATAACTCTGTTTAGCACATTCAATAGCTACATTTTTACCCAACCCGATCAATTTTTCACTTCAACACGACTTGTTTATTAAGACGTGCACATGATGCTATCATTTCATGCATACATACATACACACATACATACATACATGTATGCTCACATGATACAGACATAAAAATCATATATTGTGTGAGGTTAAAGGAATCGGTGAAGCTACCGAGGAAGAAACTCTGTGACAATGCATAGGCGTTGAGGTGAAGTTACTGCGCCCATGAAGAGTAGAATGTTTGGATGCCGAAGCCTTTTCATAAGAGACACCTTCAACATACAAAAAAATAAATCAGATGACAACACATAAATATTATCAAATACGCAACAAATTCTACACCAAAATTTAAACATTCATATTTTGTGAACGGTTACACACTTATAACGACCTATTTACTTGCTGAAGTGATTCATTGACAGAAAAATTACCTCCTGTCTGAACGATAATATCACCTCGTCTGAATATTCTTGCCTCGAGAAAACCTTGACAGCAACATCCTGCATACACAATCAAAACATTTTAGAACTACAACACTTGACTGAACATATGGTTTGATACATCTAACACAAGTATCTAACATTCTAACTACTTGTGAAATGTCTGAAATACCCTTTAACATCAACATAATTCCCAACTCAATATCATCAAAATTAAACATGTGATTAAAACTATTATATTTTTCATGGGTCGAAAAGAATATTAAGAAGCGATAGGCGAAAAAACATACCGATCCATACCACATTGCATGGTATACCGTCCCACACGAGCCTTGCCCAATCTGTTCACCAATAACTAAATCTTCCCACAAGATTTCATAGTCCAAGCTATCAGAGTCCATATCCACTTTATTAATGGCACTACTGTTTGTGCTGCCACAACTACTAGCACTGCTTGTACTATTAACGTTAAACGAAGACCATGATCCCGAAGGCTCATTCCTGTTTGTGTTTTCCCATGGTTGACTTTCTACTTTTGATGAACTCGTTTGTTGATCCGAATCATGTTCTTGATCACTGTGCAACCAATGCAAACCAAAACGACCCGTTTTTGAATCTCGTTCTCTTTCATTTCCTCTCCATGGCCATGTAATCCCCTTTTTACCCATCCATGCTTCGGCTTTTGAAGATAAGATTTTGTGGATCCCGGGCTTTGTTTCACCCTCGTCACCTGAATCTGTTGATGGTTTTATGGCAAATGGTGATTGAGGGACGTCGCTCCTTGGGGTGCTGGCTCCACTCGAATTTCCATCATCTTTATGATAATGGGCGTTAACGTCATTTTCAGAAGAATGATCGTCTCCACCCTTGCTATCATGATGCATGATGTTCTCGCCGGCTTTCATTGTGGATTTGACCTTGTTGCTGACTTTTGAAGCCTGTTTTCGTGTTTTCAAAAATCAAGATTCATCGATACATAATAACATAATATCACAGTCAACGAGTGAATCTGGTAGAAACTCTTGTTATTAAGATCAGTTCTTTTAGACCATAATTTTGAAAAGAATATGCCTATTATGAAAACTGCAAAAGTTTTGTCCAAAAGTTTCAAATCTTTCTATGAATAACTAGTGTATAAAATATGATTATGAAAACTATATTGTTTCTATAAGAATCTAGTTTTTTGTTACAAATGGATTATGAGATTGTATGCATAAAAATACACTTTCAGCAGCTTGCGACCCATTTGACACGTTTCTATTTTAGCTATATTTATCTCTTTTACCTGTCTGACCCGTTAGAGATAAAACATTCATAAGTAAACTTGTCAAAACCAAAAACATAATACTGACCAAATCTGAAATCTTTGAGGCAATTGCAGTTTGTAGAGGCTGTTGAGGATCAAGCCCGAGCTTAGCCGAAGCAATCCTTCTAGGTGCACTTATGTTCTCCACGGGCTTCATTTCTCTAAACGGCCGTGTATCACTTGATACACATATAACCCCAATTAAGTTCCCATTTTCATCACGAAATGGCGTATGAGTTGCAATAACAACAAACTTTTCCCCTCTTTTGTTCCTAACTGGAAATTGACCCGACCAGGTTTCCCCCTTCACTGACTGTTGTATGATAGCATCGGCTAACGGGTAATCATCAGGTTCTACTAGCAGCTCAATGGGTGTTTTTGTTAGAGCTTCAGCAGGCGTATAACCATAAAGAATTTCAGCCATGCGATTCCTACATAAGTTTTGATTATCAAACATGTGGAAATATGATACATTTTCTTGTGTTCTTGAATAAGCCCAAATAAATCAAGATTCCATACAAACACAATCAATCCTAAGGGGGTGTTTGTATGTGTGTTTCGAAAGTGATCGTGTGATATTGAATAATCGGAATCAGATAATCAGCTGTAATAAATAAAATACTCACCAGTATATTATGTGACCATGGAGATCAAATATGTGCACAGACTGACCCATTGACTGCAGTATATTCAAGTACTGTGTTTCCGTCAGCTTCACAGCTGACGGCCCACTAACTCCACCACCCTCCCCAGTGGTGGCGCTGCCATTCTCCTCAGTGGCGGCGCCACCACTGGTGGTGGTGGAGGTGTAATTGGTGTTATCATCACTGTATCTAACATCAACACTGCGAGTTTCTCTCCTTAATGGAGACGAATGCCGAAAAGATGCTGAACCCATTTTTAAGGCGGCCAACGCGCCGCCTTCAAACATCCCGCCGCCACCACCCATGGTTCTGCGGCGAGGGCGGCGGGGTGACACAGAACTAGACCTTTGACGGTCAGATTTTTGCTGCTCATCAGAAATCTTTAGCTTTGAAATTTCTTGTTTCAAATGAGAATGACTTTCTTCCAAATCATGAATCTTCTTCAACAGCTCCTCAGTTGGTGGTGCTTCATTCATGTTCTTGCTGTTGGTATCCATTTTTCACACACTTTCACACAAATACACACACTGTGATTCAAGAATCAAGAAATTGGTACAAATTTGAACAAACAAACACCATAAAACACACTCAATCTCCACCTCCACACACCTCCACACAAGAATCAAGAAATTGGTACATTGATCATTAACCAATTACACTTTACAACTTAAAAGTATTACCCTTCTCACTGAACTTTTGTTACACAAAAACTGAAATACCCAAATCAAGAAAGTTAATAAAAACCCGTTTTTGATTGCAGAAAGCTATAATAAGAGATAAAAAACACACACATACACACAAAACAAACACACTACCTGTGAATGAATTGAATCTGTACAAGGGTTCTTGCTGCTGGAGTTGATTTGAACAAAACATAAGCTAATTGGTGTTGAATGAATGAACTGATTCAGCTTTCAGAGGTGTGAATTCAATTGGGTATGGAGAATTGATGATGCTGATGATAAGATAGAGGTCTGTAGCTGGATCAATTAATTGAATCTTTATCTATCTACCCATCTCTTTCTATCTTCTTTATCACACACATTAAACCCTAAATTGATGAATCTAATGTGGTGAAGTTTGTGAATTGAAAGATGAATCTTGAAATAAACAAAGGAAAGATGCAGTGTCTTGAAAGGTCAAGACTTCAGGAGCAAACCCCTCTCTCTCATCTCCATAAACCTTCTGTATTTTAATCTTTAATTCCTTTGGTTTACAGCTTTCTTTCTTCTTTTTTTCAAAGTGTTACAACATTGACCCTTTAAGTTTTGAGGGTCTTACAAATCAAGACCTTGACTTTATTTTTATATTGTCTTTTGTTATTATTTATCTGATGTATTAACCGATAGTTTGGTTTTGGTTTCCGCTAGGCGTATAAGAACAGACGTATATATCTTACCGAAGCGATGGAAGACGTTAGAATATATTGAAGCGAAGTTTGGTCCAACTTTGTGGTTACGGGAAAGAATGACTGAATGTGATCGATGAGCGTATTTCTAAGCCATAAATCGACTTAATAGAATATTATTGTTAATTTGATGTTAATTAGTTAAATGGGTCGGTGGCAAAACTTCTTATGCAAACTTTGTTTTGATTCAAACTTTCAATCATCTTCATTTTCATTTCCCCATGTATGCTTCAGTTGGTATGCATATATGATGCATGTGTTAGAAATCGTATACATCGAGAGGTTTCTCCTGATCTCGAGCGGAGAGAAAAAAAGGATAGAATTCCATGCGGGATGGAGAATGGTACAAAAGAGTGATGGAAAGTAGGAACACCGTTTTCCGGCTTCGATACGGAAAGTAAAGACGAGATTATTTCGTTGTACTTAAAACTAAAATTATTTTAGAAATATACTTTCATTTATGTCCAACCTCTTTAGTTATGGGATATTAGGAACATACTTTTTCTATTACTCATTCTATAATCACTTAATTGTGAAAACCATATAACTAATGTATTATTTTTACTTTGTAAAATGATATATTTTAATTATATATATAACCTTTTGTATTCATTTGAATATAATTAATATATAAATCCAAATGTAAATATATAAGTTTTATATTTATAATTATTAGTTCTTAATTACCTATCAACGTGACATCAAATTTTTTTATATGAAATAAGTGGTACATACTTTCAAAGAATTAAACCCAATTAAAGTTTGCTTTATTGATGATGACTTCATTCTATCATCCACCAATCTTATTATGTATTTAAGAAAATATTATTTGTCCGGTAGTCTTTTTTTATTAAATGTTCTAGGGTTGGTTAATTTTAAATATATTTACGGGTAGGTTTATAATAAAAATAGCATTTGATTAAAAATATTAAGAATGCTCATATGTCTGACATGAGTCATTCTATTGTTTAAAGGAACGGTATTTTGATCATTGTGTTAAATATATCAGGATTATGTCTAATACGTCAAATCATTATGTGAAGTAGTTTTCATCATTTGTTATATGTATTCATCATTTTGTTTTACGTTTTAGATCATTTGTCATTATCTTGTTTTTTATATCTTTTATAAATAGTTGTGATTTTACCATATTGTTTTACAATTAGAGGTACATAATAATGTTATCTTAATAATGTGTTTTTATAACTTATAGTGTTCAGAAAAACATACTGACAAACAAAAAAAACACAATAAGACAATTTATCATTTGTGTTTTACGTTTGTATTATATTATGTTATTTTGTTATAGTTTTTTTATTTTATTAAATTAATTAGTTGTTAAATACTTACTAAAAGTAATGCACAACAATGTTATGTTACCGTTATGTTTTTTAGAATTCATCATTTTTAAAAAACACAATATTGAATGAAAGACCCAATGGAGCAATAGAGACACAATGAAATGCAGAAATCAAATGAGCTGAAAATCATGATTTTTTTTATTATATAACGAAATTGTACTCGTTTTAAGGATAAAAAACGCTCGTTTTTGTGGTGTAAGAAAACTTGAACAAAGTGGTCATGCCTAATACATCTCTCTTACAAACTTTTATTCTATAATTGGATCTCAATTAGTAATAATAAAAATTGAGTATTAATATTCCTTATTACACTTTATGAATTTAAATAATCTATGTCCTTAAGAGGACATATTAACGGTTAAGTGGGTGTCATATAAAAAATAATAAAACTTAAAATTAGATAACTGGTATTATGAAAAATAATAAAACTTAAAATTCATTAACTGGTATTATCAAAATATAGTAAAACTTAAATTCAATTGAATATACTACAAACACACAAACGGTGTATGTGCGTGTATGTATATGTGCTCGTCTGGTCTTAAAACTATAATTTAATACAGTAAAATATATTTAATTTATATAGGCACCGTCCATGACTATTGCGTCTATTAATATCAACCCGTGCGATTTTGACTATTCAAAAACATTAATGCAATTTTGTCATATTATATTTAAAATTTGATAATATATATGGACAAGTTATAAAAAAAACATAAAAAGTATATAAAGCTAGCATGACATGACACACGTCTTATATAAAAGATGCGTAATTTCGTTTGTACTAAAATTACACACATAAGATACATAATCACTTAAGTTATATGATACGTACACATATAATTTTTTATGAGTATACAAACCTATGTTTAATTACTATTGTTTTGTTTTGTTTTAAACCCCATGTTAATTTTTATTTATTTCTCCCCTCAAAACCGGTGTAATATAACCATATTATTTCACACATTCTTTTACCTTCAAAATCTTTATATTCTATCCAACCTTAGTCATAAATCCAAACCAATCTTGGTAATTGCTAAATGACAACACTCCTAAATATTTCCTAACCAAAAAATCAATCTTGTTTCACAATTTTAATATGTCGGGTTCTCCTCTATTAGAAAATTTTAGGTTTTACGTAAGTAAATATATGGGATTTCTAAATTTTAATTCCCAAAGTTACATCGATTTTCAAGAGGTTCCCACAATTTCACACGAACCCCTTCACTAAAGATTGAAATCGAAGACAAACCAAAGAAGTGCTAAAGATCAGAAACGGCGATGAAAAATAATAGTTAGGATCAAAATAAACTTTTCGCTTGATGTCAACATATATTTTGAATGATTGTTCAATATTATCCAATGGTGTAAAAGTCGCTAGACGCTGTCAGGTCGGTCGACTGGAGAGTTGCGAGTACTCGTTCTAGGCGGGGAGCACTCGGGGAGTAAACTTTTCCCCGATTTTGAATGAAGGATAATATCTTCAAAACGTGATCGTATATTATCATTAATAAAAAATAAAGAGTGAGGAATGATAATATAACTTTTAAAATTTTTAAACCAAAACCATAATGCAAACACACGACATTTTCCACTCAAGTAATTAACATAAAATATTGATAATTTATTATATAAGAGAATCATATTGTTGAGTTTTTCTACATTAAGAACTATTTCATTCAAAATATCTTATAAAACTGTTGGTTGATATTAATGTTTATATAAATACTTGTACGTGGTTATACACATCTCTCCTTAATATTTAACCAAATTTTAAATTGTATAACCATTTGTTTATACAAACTTACTGGGGCGAAAATTCCTGATATGACACGAAAAATGTCAGTTTTTTATGACTTATATAAATCATTCATTAAAATGTCAACTTGAACCTTTTAATAAATGATATGTTTGAACACGAACTGTTTAATAAACGGAATGGCTTGAGTACGATACGTTTGGTAAACGGGTTAACTAAAATATGACCCGTTAACTTGTTTAAAAGTAAGGGTTCTTTCGAAGGTTTGTATTTACATTTTTACGAGGACTATTCACACAAATATTCACAAACTTTTCGCTTAATTCTAAGAACACATTCTCACTTTCTCGTTCTCTAATCATTTGTATTTGTTTCTTTTGATATTAAACTGAAAATATAAACCAAGTTTGTTAATAGGAAATGAAAATTAAGAAACAATAATAATTTAAAAGTCTTAAATTACAAAAAAGAAAAAACAAACGTTATTGAGCTTCAACCATTGGTTGTGTATGTTAATACTAAAGCTGTATTCTCGAGTTCATTTAAAAAGAGAAAAAAAGGGAAGTGAAAAAAACAATTGTATTCCAGAGTCTTTTTATCGGAAGGAAATGAAGAAATTTATGTTTCGAGTTTACTTATAGAGAGAAAAGAAGAGAAGTGGAGAGAAAATAAATGTTAAAATTAATTTTTCAAATTGAAAGAAAGTAAACAGAAGAGAAGAGAAAAGAAAAAAAGAAGAAGAAAAAAAAATGTTTTCCTTTATCTTCTCTCCTTAAGTAAACTCGGGAAAACAACGTAAGTGACGTGATAATTCATATTCACAAACGAGTGTTAATTAGAGAACAGAAATCAATGAATCATTCTACAATTTTAAGTGTATCCGTCTTAAGTCACTCAAATAAAGATATAAATGAGTCATATTTAAGTTCTTTTATTCTATTTTACCACCAGAAACTTTCAAACCATCAATTTTTTTAACGACTAGTTAGACCGCTAACGCATCACTAGCTTATCTGATCAATCATTACTCGACTACGTAACATTAGGGCATTGAACTGCCACATCCTAAAGAAAAACTCGTACATCAATCCATAAAAAAAATCGTTTATCTCAACCTAAAACTCTCATATTTTTATCACAAGTAACATCTGAACCAAAACTTCCTTTCATTTTAACAAAGTTTTTAAGTACCTCATCACAACCAGTTAAATTGAAATTGTTAGATTTCAAACCACCAACCTAACTTGATTAACATGATATTAATAATATCTTCAAAACATAAAATAGTTCCTTAATAAGTTCCCTTATCCTTTATGTTTTATTTGTAATTTTATCAACTCTCAAAACACTTGTATACCTCAATTTCCAATCACCATGTCAATTTAAACCATCTCACTAGTTGCTATATATAGCTGGATGGCGAATATCATCCACCACTCTCACTACACAGCGCGTGAGACTCACTCTCTCTGTCAACCAAAAGCACTATTGGTGTCAACACACTTGCTGTGGTTGAGAATCTAGTGGTGACGTGGAGGCGCGTGTGACTGCACACCAATGTTTTGTCTTTATTTTTAAGGTTAAAAGTGGCATTCCAATGCCTTTTTGTCCACTAGCAATTCAACTTGTTTTAAAAGACATTAAATGTCACGTCGACTTATAACTCACGCGTTGAAAATGACCGAATATTTTGTGTTTTAAATTATCTTGTTATTTGCACTATTTTATTGGATTTTTATATTTTATGTGTGGGGAAATAAGGTTGAAAATAAATATAAGTTTAACAAGAGGGAGTTTATGTATGTCGACACATGTGATGAAAATAGGTTTCTTCGGGCAACCGTACTAGTGAGACCGATCGACCCGCTTGTTTTACGAAGCCTCGTATTTAATAAGTTGGATTTTGTTATGGGCCGAAATTACTGTAAGATATGGGACATGTCCCACATCGGTTGTATAGACAATTGTTGTAGGATTTATAAGCCAAATGAGTTCCCTCACACATCAGACTAGTCTTTTGGGTTGAGTTAGCGTCTGTCAAATATAAGCGTGAGAGATCAAGAGTCTAGGTTATGAAAAATATTATTGTGAATATATCGTCACATTTCTGTATTCTCTTTTATTCTTGTTCTTTCTTGAATTTCCATCCCCTTTGTATTACTCTAGAAGTGTATATTTGATTATATAGTGAGTTTGATTCATATTTGGTTGTGTTGATATCAAACCATAAAAATTAGGGGCTTAAAGGAATTGTACAAGCATGAAAATAATAATTTTGATAATAGTTATTATAATAGATATGGGAAATAATATTGATAATTTTATATATTACTAATTACTAACATTTTTATAAATCAAGTGTTGTACCTTATGTTTAATGGGTTATACCATTGGTTTTTTTTTAACTTTTACTTTTAACCCTATACTTTTATATCTTTTATAAGTTAACATTTACAATTTCTCACTTTCAACTTTGTCCCCTATACTTTTCATATGTTATAAATTTTCATTTTACAAATTTTACGAGTTAACACATCGCAACATGCGTTTGTGGTTCAACGTTTACTTTTATTGTTTCCCCTTTAACGGAAACGGCACAACGTGCAGGTCTTAGATCGTCTTAGTTTTTAATGTTATACGTTTCATGAGCATGATTCAAAGTTTTTACACCTAATTTCCATTCGGTTTTATACTTTTTTATTTTTATTTCGTTTTTTAATACGATATTTTCCGGTGTTGGTGGTCGCTGATGCTGATATGGCATTGATGTTACTTGATACGGATTTACGTTCCCGTTGCAACGCGTAGGGCTTAATACTAGTTATTATTATTATCTAAACTTTGATGTTGTGCCATAAAACTCTTTCTATTTCTTAATATATAGATCCAAGCTAGCATAAATAGGTTGCTAAATTACATTAATCTTTTTTTAATAAATAACATCAATGACATGTTGCTAAAACACCAATGAGATGTGTTAGAATATAAATCTGGATGATTTTTTTTTAAATAACATCAAAGTCATGTTGCTATTTAATATAATCTGGTTGATTATTTATTAGATTTTATGCAAAAGCGATAGACTATTTTAAAGTGTTTTTGTCCTATTGTGTTTCTATATGTAATATGTACTATATGTGTTTAAAGGAAATCATGAGAATTGTTTTTTATATATGTTGTGCTTATATAGATAATTCTTTGACGCCATCAAATATAAAGTTCTTAAACACATAGAACACGCTAATATACAAACCCACTAATCAATAGGATCAGGTAAAACGTCATTTATTTCAAAAACTATTTTTCAAAAAGATTAAATGAAGAACGCAAATAAAAACTGAATTCGAATATGATACTAGTTGCTAGATGGATTAACAAAGTTGACATGATTTATCTACATTTAATAAATTTGGAATATTATATAGACCACTATCATGATTTTACAAGAAAATGATATAAAGTCGCCAATTTGCTATTCAAGAATTGCAATTCTTCATTATTCTTGATGATTACAATTTTATTCTTTTCTAACTTACCAATTCAAACCTTCATGTTCAGTATAACTTGTAATGACTAGGTCGTCTACTTATGCCTTCATGTTCCAACTAGGAGCGTAACAATCAAGCTGGCTCGAGAGTTACTCGAAATCGACTCGGTAAAAAGTTCGAGCAGTTCGAGCTGAAGGATGATTCGATTAGTTGTCGAGCCCGGTCTCGAGCCTTGCATTCAAGGATCGCTAAGGCTCGCGAGCCTTAACGAGCCCACTAGTGAAAAATACTACAATAATCGATCTCGAGCTTGATGCAGTCCTTAATGAAACACATGACACGAAATAGTGCAGCCTAATCAAGCTCGAGCTTTAGCTTAATTCTATTAGTTATCCCGTAAACAAGCTCGAGCCGAGCTTTGGCTCGTTATTTGTATTGTACGCAGATTAAACCGAGCTTATTCGAGCCTATCTCGAGCTTTAGTTTCACTATTAGAGCGGAGCTCGATCTAAGAATAATAGGCTCGAACGAGCTCGAGCTCGAGCTTCTGAAAAATCCAACAAGCCAAGCTCGAGTAGGGCAAAGCTCGGGCTCGGCTTGGCTTATTTACAGCCCTAGTTCCAACCAATATGTCCTTTGAGTATGTAATTTAGTTTGATGGGTTGTTTATGTATTCTTTAGATCGAATTACAATCATTAGTTAAATTGGACATATATCGCAATCAAGCAATCAATTTTATGTTAAAAATTCAACATGAATTAAGTGTCAATTACAGGATTCAACGCCCTGTTTACCATAGTTAGTCTGAATTGAATAATATTACAAGCTCTCTTTATCTGGTTATTGATTAACACGCAAACACGAATATAATTGTGAGAGAAATTAAAAAGCAAAGATGAACACGCTTTTGTTTGTTTGATGTGACCTATGTTCACGGGCTACAACAAGGATAAGACTGATAACTAGCGTGTGTTGTGGATGCTATGGCTCCAAAAGTGCATTTTCCCGTTCATGTAAGGATGGTGCTCGAACGAATAGAACATTATTGCTTCTGTTGAGAAGCACGGTCATGTTTCGATGTTCATCTACAAGCTTATTTCATGGGTATAAGGTTGTTAATGGATGAAACGATTATTACATCATATCGACTATTTCCAGAAGCACTAGCCAATAATTAAGATCTTAATCTACACAAAATGTTCATCCGGTGAGTTGATGTTGTACAATTTATAGTTAAGACTTATCAATATTTCTAAAAAAAAAAGTTTTAAAGTGATAATTTTAGCTAAACATAATGTGTTTTGAGTACGATTATAGGCAAAACACTAAATTAGACGTTTAATGGAACTTAAGAGTCATTGTACATATTACTTGTGATAATGCTCTAATAGTTAAGCTGTGCATGGCTTAAGAACTTTGTTTGATTTTTGTTAAGAATATATCTACAATTTTGATATAAAAACATGGAGTACTTTTGAATTCCCTTATTTGGCCCAACTGGTTAATTATGGGCCCAAATATGAAAAAACATGGACTAGACTGGTGGGCAGACTATGTTTTTAAAAAAGCTTATATTTTTCCTTTAAAAACTCATTACTATTTCGTTTACTAATCTAGGTAGCGTTTGGTACGCAGAAACAAGGGGCGGAATGGAATGAACCATTGAGAGTTAATGAATAAATACATGTTTGGTTGGTGAAGATAATGAAATTGAACCATTACATAGTTGATTCCATTCCCTCAAGTTCATTCCATCCACCCGCCCTTCTATTTTTCATTTCATCCATTCTTTCATCATTAATCACCAACACCACCCACTCACCCACCAAACAACCACCACCGGCCACCAAGATCGTTTGTCACCAGCAACCACCACCACCGGCCACCGCCGTCCCCGCCGGCCACCGGTCACCGCCGTCCCCGCCGGCCACCGGCCACCGGAAATCACCGCCGGCCACCCCCGCCGCCGGGAACCACCGTCATACCCCACCGCCACCGGTCACCATCGCCGCCGGAAACCACCACCCGCCATCACCAGCATAACTACTTTTACATTTCAATGCATCATTTTTTATAGTAGTGATTTATTTATTCCTAAAGTGTAACCAAACATGATAATGGAATGTAATGATTTATTGTATTCTCTTATCCATTCTATTCTCTCATGCATTTCATTCCTTCGTCTATTACATTACCCCTTACCACACAGACCCCTAGAGTTTATATTTAATCTACGTGCAACTTTGAATGTTGCTAATCCTAAATGCCTCTCAAAAGACAAAGGACTTCCAAACACACCAACATCCTCTAACATCAACTTGAACGTTCTTTATGAAATTCTTCTAGTCATTCAGTTCCAATTGAAGAGATGTAACGTACTCATTTAACTCGAAAATCTTTTTCCTTTTAACCTGTTATGTTTTGACCATAGTCACAATTGCCTTCTTGTGATTATCTCGAGCTTGCTTCAACTCATCCTTTAAATCTTTAGAGAAGTGCATCACGAAGAAGTAAATTTGTGAACACCAAGATCGTAACATGTCTCCCAAGGATTGACCGCATAGGTATCCTAATTGGATAGTGAACATGTTGAATAGCCCATGTTAGCTACCAAAATCATTTCATCCTACACATTGATTCTTATCCTTATGTAAGACTCTATGTAACAAGGCTAACACATGTTACTTTGCATACACATACCCAATGGACAGTCGGTTCCAACATTCACCAAGATTGGTGTGAAAGGTAGTGGCGGAGCTTGAACATTCCCGTAAGGGGAAGAGAGGGGGGGGGGGGGGGGAATTAATTGTTTTAGGGGGGAGGGGGGCGAACTTGATATTTATATGCAAAATTACACTAATGGGCCAAAATTTACGCTATCGGACTAAAATTTAACACTATCGGCGAAAAAAAGAGGCCCACCTGGTCTCTACTATCCTCCGCCCATGGTGAAAGGTCCATGTTAGAGGTCCTTTGTAGATAGTTTGAGTTCCGGAGAATCTTTGAAGCATCAACATAACTTTTTTTTATAAATGTCATTAATGTCATATAACGATTTCTCTATGCTTGCTATAAGGTTGTGAGGCGTACACCATTACGTGCTAACCATCACTCCATTTCACTCGACCAAGGAAATACATCACTTCCCATCCGCGCTCCTATTATTATCTAATTATTATTTTTTCCAAAAAAAAAACGGTTGAACCTTGATATTCAATCTATACGTGTCCCACAAAAATCAATTACTGCAACGGTAACCATTGTGGGTATCTTCATAAAACGGTAATCTTGCCAGCGACAGAGTGAGAAGGCGTGGTGTTTGCCACCCGCTGCCATATTGGCAGAATAAATGGCATTGGGTCTATCAACAAATTACCCTTGTATTCTTCATTTGAGTTCTCTTTCACTTTACAGTTTGAGCATCTTTCGTTCATATAAAATATATATGTGAAATTACAGATTAGATCGTGTTATAGGCTAGACCATATTATACAACCATACTATCACCCTTTAAGGTATATCAATATATAGTTATCCCAATAAGAGTGTTATGATAAAGTATCTACAACAATGAATAGGTCAAAAGTTAAGCAACCTCATAAATAAATATTAGTGTATGCACTATTTATCTATCATGAATACTCAATCTTCACCTCTTGTTTAAAGTTAAATAAATGTCAAAAGTCGTCACAAATCTATCCAGCATAACTTACGCCAAATCCATAGTAAATTACGTCAATGTGGTATAAAAAACGCCAAAACTCTTTTGATCTATGCTGCTTTTTTACTCCAATAATCCATGCTTTTGCATCACTGTTAATTACGCCAAAATTGGCGTAAAATACGACCAACATCGTATCTCCTCTTCGTTTTCTCGTCAAATCTTGTCCAATACCATGTAAACGCAAAACACACTTTGAAGCATATATACAAAGAATCACTTGTTTCCAAAAAGCATGAGACTCAGATTTGAAATGCCACCACCACATGAAAAGAAGGCTAAGTTTGAGGTTTTTTTTTGTGAACCTAACCTAAGACCTCCATACTATTGATTAGCACAAACCTTTTCCTAACTAACCCAATTAATCTTATTATTCACAGAGCTACCCAAAGAAAATTCCTTCTAATTCTCTAAAGAGACTCAATAACTTTACCCGGGGTAGGGGTGAGCAAAAACCGAACCATTAACCGAAACTGGACTGTTAACTGACGAAACCGAACCGAAATTAACCGAAAACCGACAAAACCGATAACCGAATTAACCGAATTAACCAAAAATCGGTTTCGGTTTCAGTTTTGTACCCTTGGTTAACCAAATTAAACGAAACAGAACCGAACCATTCATATTTTCAAGTTTTTCCTACATACTTTCATGTATTTCTAGTTTTATGCAAAGATCATTGAAAAATACAATGGGTCCATGCATTATAATTTCTCTTGATCTTAGAAAAAACTTTCCTTATGTTCCATCAGTCCGAAAGCTGATATCGTTTATAGCCTTCCTCCAATCGATTACTCTTCAAACCAGAGAAGACGTTTGGATTTGGGATGGTTATGGATCAAACACCTCAACGGCCTCCTTAAAAGAATCATTCAATAACAATTATTACGATCATCCTTGATGAACTTTGTTCGGTTAGATTGGATTCTTAGAGAATCTTTTTGATGATCCTTAATGCAACTAGTTAGCATATATGGATTTGAAAGAATTATTGTGTTAATGTTTTAAAAATAATTTTTTAGTTTCTGTTAGAAATGTCTTCCTTATTGAAAATTTACAATTAACAAAAAACGGTTTAGATATATTTATAAGTCTTTCTTAAAAAATTAACAACAAACTATTACAAAAAATATTTTAAAAGAATTTCAAACAATCTATTAACAAAACATTTTTAAGAAAACTAAAGGCTAAAAAATTAGTTTACATTATTAAAATTAACATTTGATTAAAGTTGCATTTAATGAGAATCTTATAATTAAAGATGTTACATTTATTGAAAATAGTTAGTATTTGATGTTACGTAGGAGAGTGTAATAGAGTAGGGTGCAATAGCAACACCCTTTATTTTAGTTGGACTTTTGTGAAAAAGATAAAAGGTTTTTTAACCGATTGGATTCTTAGAGAATCTTTTTGATGATCCTTAATGCAACTAGTTAGCATATATGGATTTGAAAGAATTATTGTGTTAATGTTTTAAAAATAATTTTTTAGTTTCTGTTAGAAATGTCTTCCTTATTGAAAATTTACAATTAACAAAAAACGGTTTAGATATATTTATAAGTCTTTCTTAAAAAATTAACAACAAACTATTACAAAAAATATTTTAAAAGAATTTCAAACAATCTATTAACAAAACATTTTTAAGAAAACTAAATGCTAAAAAATTAGTTTACATTATTAAAATTAACATTTGATTAAAGTTGCATTTAATGAGAATCTTATAATTAAAGATGTTACATTTATTGAAAATAGTTAGTATTTGATGTTACGTAGGAGAGTGTAATAGAGTAGGGTGCAATAGCAACACCCTTTATTTTAGTTGGACTTTTGTGAAAAAGATAAAAGGTTTTTAGTGTTTTATTTTTAATTTTGGACGTTTATTTCAATTCTTCTTAATTTATTTTATTTATTAATTTAAGTAGATATTTAATTTCATCATATTTTAGTTTAAAATTTTCATTCACATCGAGTATTAGTTGCTTATTTATACCGCATATTCTTGTCTCTGTTATAAATGATTTTGGTACGACAACATTATCATTTTACACAAGTTTGTCGCTTCAAGATCAATTGCATATATATATCCTTGTAAGTATCCCTTAAATGCATATGTACACAAGTAAAAACTTTAATTGCATACATACCCAATTTATTGTTATGACAATATTACACTCTCAAAAAATCATAAACACTTACAAATGAGTATATATGCCATTAAAAAGTTTTAGATGGAGAAATATGCTTTTAACCCATTTGTCAATTATGAGGTTTGTAAGGGGGAAATTTGCTAATTATAAGGTTTTAGCAAGAATAATGACAAATTAGTCATTATGTAAACTAATTATAATAAAAATGGGTAAAATTATCAATTATGAGGTTTTGTAAAGGGATAAATGCATTAAAATTTTGTTTGGGTATATATGTAATTAAAAAGTTTTTAGAGGGGGAAATATGCTTTTAACCCTTAATATTATTGTAAAAATTGTAATTTGTAATTTTTATTAATTAAATTTATATCAAGGAATTGTTGCATGTAATAAGAATGTAATACTTAAATATTAGACAACATATGTATTCAAAGTGTGATAACATATCTAGGTATAATTGTAACAATCTCAATATCGTTTATGTAGTGTGAATTTAATATAAAAAAACAAGTTTTCAAAATCTTCTTATATAATCAAATACAAATTTTTGCAGGGAGAACATAGTTTAGAAAAAACAAATTATATAGTCACAATTTTTTTAACGGCAAATGTACGACCCTGCTTCGGAGGATAGGTATTATCTTAATTGGGCCCACCTATCTGTTTCCCAGCCGGGACCGCACCCCCAACCCCGAGCATTTTTGCTCAGAGTGAGACTTGAAATCATGACATCCCCTTTATTTACATGTTATAAGTACCTCACCTTAACCAGTTAGGCTAATGATCACTGGTAATTTTTTACTAAGGGTTTTTATTTCTTGTGTAATAGGCAACGAGTGTCATTCAAATTAGTGGTAATTAATGAGCAGTTAGAAGGTGTTTAATGCTTGAGTTAATTGAGTTAATAAATGATTAGTAATAATAAATAATTCGGATACTAGTAGAGTAAGATGCAAATAACAACACCCTAGCAAAAATCATCTTTGCCCACACTACTAAGCCTATATAAGAGAAACGGATTGAACCTACTCTACAACGAACCTTTGCAGCTAACTATGTCACCAGATGAGATTTTTCTAAATGAGCAGCTTACTATGGAAGAGCTGCCAGAAGAAAGGGCGGATCGAAACGATGCTTACGTTGCAAAAAAGAAAGACAAAAACAACAAAGTTTTTGGTTTTGAAAGATTTATAAACGTGGAAGATGAAGAGAAGTTGACCAGAGACTTATCAAAATATGGTTATGGAATGGGCAAGACATTCAATATGAACGAATTGTCGAATTGAGAATTTATGGGGTTTCTCTAGAACTTAGAAGTAACATCGTATAACAAGATTGGCGCAACATTTGGAAGAGTGATAATCGTGTCGGATTTCACATGACTATGATCTTTCATCCGGTCGATGCTGGATTTTAACCAACAATATCAGCAAAATTAATGAAGTGATCACTATACGTTGTAAAAATTTATCAATAAAAGTATGGGTGTTTAAAGAATCGCAACCATGGATTCCGCTACAACATGAAAGTTTAAGAGCTGCTAGATCCATCGACGAAGAAAAAGATAGTGTATCGGTTATGGACGATGAAGACGACGAACTTGCTGACCTTAAACAAAAAGCCAGAACTAAATGGGTTGTCGAAGGGGATGAGAACTCAAGGTTTTTTATGGAATTATTAATGCAAACATGGGTAAAAATAGGATAAATGGACTCTCAACTGATGGCCATTGGTCTCGGATCCCGTCAAGATAAAGGAAAAAGCGGTGGACTTTTTTGAATCAAAATTTAAGGAGCCTATTCAATCTAGACCCAAGCTATTAAAGGATGGTTTTAAGAAACTCGGCGAAGATCAATGCCAAGGTTTACTAACACCATTCACAAAGGAAGAAATAAAATTGGCAGTTAGTGAATGCTCGGGGCAGAAAGCCCCGGGTCCGGATGGCTTTACCATGGAGTTCATAAAATTATTTTGGAGTCTTTTTTAGGATAATTTCGTTAACGCCCTCACTCACTTTCAAATGCATGAAAGTGTTTATAAGGGGAATAACTCTGCTTTTATAACTCTGATTCCTAAGGAAGATGGCCCACTGTCTTTTGTTGACTTTCGCCCTATCTCTTCATAGAGGAGAGATCAATACTTGATGGCATCATGATTTTAAAATAAAGTGGTTGCATGGCTTAAGGCAAGCAAAAAGGATGCAATGATTTTCAAAGCCGATTTTAATAAAGCTTTCGATTCTGTAAGTTGGCCGTTCCTAGACGATGTTCAAAACCATATGGGTTTTTCATTAAAGTGGAGAAGGTGGATACGCGAGTGCTTGGGATCGGCTAAAATCTCCATTCTTATAAATGTGTCTCCTACTAAGGAGTTTAGTATGGGCATGTTTGGGTTTGCTTATTAAAACAGCTTATTGACTTATTGACTTTTTTAATAAGTTAATAAGTTAGTATGGAGTGACTTATTAACTTATTTCCCTCACAACCATTATATTGCCAAACACTATAAAATGACTTTTTAACTTTTTAAAAGTTAATAAGTTAATAAGTAAGGAAAAAAAGCACTCCCAAACACCCACTATGTCTAGAGGGGTACGACAAGGGGACCCATTATCACCATTTCTATTTATTATGGTTATGGAAGCTTTAAATGTCTTCATGGATTCAGCAAAAATAGCTGGCGTTTTTCCGGGGTCTGTCATTCCCAAACAACGCAACTATACTTTCCAACCTCTTCTTTGTGGATGACGCAATCTTTATTGGTAAGTGGTCAGCTTCGAATATTGATAATCTAGCATGTATTCTTAGATGTTTCAACTTAGCATCCGGACTAAAATTAAATATCAAGAAAAGCAAGTTGTTCGGTATTGGTGTTCAGCCGGAAATGGTTAATTCTTTGGCCTATTGGTTGCGTTGTCAAACTGGGAAACTCCCTTTCACTTATCTTGATCTACCTGTTGGATCAAATATGTCTAGAATCTCCCAATGGTCGGTAGTGATGGAGAAATTGAAAAGAAAGTTATCCTAGTGGAAGACAAATTCATTGTCGATGGGAGATAGACTAACTCTCATTAAATCTGTGTTAGGTAACCTACCTACATATTTTTTTTATCTTTTCAAAGCACCATCAAAAGTAATTGATCAGATTGAAAGGATTCGAAGGAATTTTCTTTGGGGACTTAAGAATGGTAAAGCTAAAATAAGTTGGGTGGCATGGGAAAGACTAGTCGCACCAAAAGATCGAGGGGGTTGGGGTATTGGCAGCGTCAAGATAATGAATATAGCTTTTTTACGAAGTGGTTGTGGAGATTCAAGGTGGAGAAACAATCATATGGGTAAGAGTGATTTTGGCTATCCATACACATAGGAACTTACAACATCGATTCCCGGTAAAAAGATCTATTTCGGGTCCCTGGAAAAACATCATCTCCATCATCGATTATTATAACTCCATCGGATTGAACTTCTACGCCATGTCTTCTTGTAAACTTGGTTCTTGTTCCAATATACAATTTTGGTTAGATGATTGGGCTGACATCGGATGCTTAAGGGAGGTCTTTCCAGCTATCTTCAAGTTGGAAAAAGAAAAAACCTGCCTTGTAAAGAAAAGAATGGAACAAAAAGAAGATGGTGAAATAAGACTACAATAGGAGTGGAATGCCAACCCTCGATCATTGGAGGAACTTTCACAGTTAACATCTTTGGTGGATCTTTTGAGAAAGATCAAGTTGTCAAGAGTAGAGGACAAGTGGGTTTGGGAAGTTAGTGATAATGGAAAATTTTCCACAAAACAGGTACGTTCTTTAATAGAAAAAAGGATTATACTGTGTAACGAGCAAAACTTCGAATGGACAAAGTTACTTCCAGTAAAAGTCAACCTGGTATGTTGGAGAGTGCTTATGGATAAAATCCCGATGAAGCACAATTTAATCAAAAGAGGGATCTTTGTTCACCCATCGTGCCCGGTATGTGGTTGGTTATCAGAAACACGTGACCATATGTCCATGCATTGTCCCATCGCCCGCACTGTATGGGACGCCATCTGGACTTGGTGTCGTCTCCCGGCCTCAAACGCAACCTCTATTTCCAGCCTACTACAAGGAGTTAAAATCTTTGAAAATAAAACCATGGAGCCATAGTAGATAGTGCAAGAAATAAAAACTATGTCATTTTTATGAATAAAATACAGGAAAAAACTAGAAAACTCTAGTTGGGGATTATAGAACAACTTTCTTTCTATAATGTTCTAAGTCTACTATCTGATGTACTCTTCTAGCATCTTGCTAAAAATAAAAAGAAAAGCTAACTATGTCACCTTCTTCCCCAATGTTGACTCCAATAAGGCTGCATTATTTGGGTATATTTCCAATCCAGAAGATAAGATAAGTAAAACATCTCATTAGATTCATGAAATTTGACTATGACCACTCCCCCAGGATATGATATCATCATCCGCGAATAGAAAGTGAGATGGGATAGGACCATCATTGGGCAATTTTAATTCCCTTTAAGACTCCAACTGATCCAGTTATGTTAAGAAGCCAATTGAGGTACACCATAGCAATTAGAAAGAAAAATTCATTTGTTCGAGGATGGAATCAATGAACTCGCAAAAGAATTAGATTTTCGATATTTTTAAGCCAAGTCATCAAGCAATTCCTAGGAATGTTGGTTGAACAACAAATTAATCTCATCAGGTCCAGAGGCTTTACAAGACAAGCTTATAGATCCAAAAGATTGGATAAGATAGTGCCATGGAAGAAATTGTCTTTGAGGAATGGTGGAATATAATGAAAGCAACAAAAAGTCTCATGAACTAAACATTAATACTTGATCAAAGATAGAGTTCACAATGGTGGTCTTCAATGTTTTGATTAGATAGTTGAAATGATATTATTAGAACTCTAAAAGACACATTCCCTAACTTTTTTGCCTTGACAAAATAAAAAAAATGATAATTGAAAAGTACAATAGGTCCATTAATCATAACTTCACTTGGTCTTAAGAAATTAGAATGGTCTCGACGGCTTCCTTCAATTAAACTTCTCAATGAACATTTTTTGGCTTGATTAGATTCCTTTTGATGATTATATATGCTACTAGTGAGCCTATATGAATGCGGACCAAACGTATGATTTTAAACATTCATCTTTTACCCATTAGCATGATTTTGATCTTTCCTCATGTGATGTACTCATTAACATTTTTATTTATATAATCTTTAGAGTTCAAAAAAATTTCAAGAATATTTGTTCCCTCATAAACAACTAAAACCTGAATCATCAACATCAGAATTAGCATGGTAAAGTTCTTACATCATTGGGAACAAATTAAATACTAAATATAAACTATAAATCAGAAAACTCATAACAAAGAAATTAAAAAAACTTGTAAATATATCTTAAAAAGCTCAGATAAAACACTAAACATTGTAATTCCCAGACCTTAAACAGATTAAGGTCTCATAGAGCTGGGATTAGATAGTTTCATCATCATGGCAACAAAAAAACAAAAAAAAATGAAAACTTTATTACCCTTTTGGATCTAAACGCATAAACCATGAACAATAATCACATAAAAATAAAGTAATTAAGTTTAAAGGCTCAGATAAAACATGAACTGATTGTAATCAAGAACCTTAAACATATTAAGGCCTCATAGTGAGCTGGGATGCAAGTTCAATCATCATAGCAAAAAACAATTATTAATTTTTTATAAAAATATAATAAAACAAATCAAAATTAGTAATCAGACTAGCTTTCTAGGCTGCAATATGCATCAAATCAAGCAATTAATCAATTGCTCTCAGAGCCCAGTGCAAACTTCATCATTTCAAAATCAAAATCAAAATCCAAACATTTCGTATCAAATTTGAACAAAATACGATTCAACAGTTTAGTTCGTCGATTAAGAGTAAAAATAAAATCCAAATCGAATGATCCTCAGCGTAAAATGCTTATAGTTATCATCAAAACGTATTTAATCAGGTCTCAAAGATATCATGCCATCACTGGATCCGTAAAACGATTCAAATCGATGAAAAATCACTTCGATTGATGAAAAACACGTTAACAGACGTAGATCTAGCGGGGTTTTATTAGCTGCACCTGGTGATTAACAGAGGCGAAGCGACTCAACGCTCCCGCAGTGAATTTACGCCTCTGATGAACCGTAAATTGATGAAAAATCACTTTAATTGTTGAGATTTCGAAAGGATTTCTCACAGAGGCAATAATATTTCAGATGTATGACTGTATGAGTATAGATTCATAGAAACAGATGAAGAACTTACAGTGATGTATGTATGGTGAATCTGTGAGGATCGAGGTAGAGATTGTAGCTTCGATTATATAGTTGTTTGGTGAATTTGGGGATTAGGGTTTTTTATACGATGCAATGGGTTAAAAGCCCAACTTGCATGTTAAAGCCCAATCTATTTCTTTTACCTCGTGTATAAGCTAGAAGTATACCCACGCGCGAGTATACCCACGCGCGTTGCGACGCGCTATAAAATCTTGAAAGTTAGATTTAGAAGAAAAGTTAAACTAACAAATAACCGTAAGCAAACCAAAATGTTAACAATATGTTCGAAATTCTACAACTTACAATGATTAAAGCTAAAAACAAATCAACATGACCTCTTGTATTGCAAAGCAAATCAAAGTTAAATGTATATCAATTGAAAAAAATTGATGAGCCGGTGAATCTGTGGCTCATTTTGCCGCCTTCATCGGCAATTCAACATTTGCCTCTCCCACTTTAGCTTGCCTTTAAGCTTTATTTCTCCCAACTTCTCCCGCCCTAGGCTCTATGATTGTTGTTTCCTCATCAATTTTAGTTGTCTTATAAGGGATTCGAATTGTTAACTTAAAGAGTAACTTTATCACTCAAACTTCAAACGATTTTACCATTAAATACAATATTCATCTTATCTGTGGATTTTGGCTGTGGATTTTAATGGTTTTGTATTGGTCATTAAAAATGTAATCTTATTACAATAGAAAATTAATTCTATATGTTTCTACTGAAAAAAATTAAGGTAACTTTCAATTAAACTTAAGAGCTTTTTGATAGTTTTTTAATGATCACTAAGAGGCTACCCAAACAACCCGTTATTTAATCCTTGTATTTATATAAACTCATTTACCTATAAATTTATTAAATTTTATTTTATCATAACAATGAAGAGTTGAGTTCATAGTCTCTTTTAGATGCGAGAGTGGTTTTGATAGTTTCATTGAACTATCACGACTATGGACACCCAGGCATCGAACCATCCAAAAAGGTGAAGGCGTAATGCGTTGAAGGGTGTGTCTTCATTGATCCACACTTCAAATAAAGAAGAAATGGGTGATTGCATGGTGGAATTGGTGATATGGTGTCGCGGGGAAGGTAATACTGCTACCCAATAGTGGTGGCGACACATCGGAAGTGACATGCTCCATCATTAAAAATAGTCTAACAATACGACTTGCCATATAAAAAGAGAAAATCTGGTTATGACTCAGTTCACCTATTGATACATACTTTAATATTGCTACCCAATAGTGGTGGTGACACATCGGAAGTGACATGCTCCATCATTAAAAATAGTCTAACAATACGACTTGCCATATAAAAAGAGAAAACCTGGTTATGACTCAGTTCACCTATTGATACATACTTTAATATTGCTACCCAATAGTGGTGGCGCCACATTAAAAGTGACATGCTCCATCATTAAAAATAGTCTAACAATACGACTTGCCATATAAAAAGAGGAAAACCTGGTTATGACTCAGTTCACCTATTGATACATACTTTAAGTGGCAGTTGTATCAACTGAACCACTCATTTACCTTTATTGTTATTTTTTTATTTTTAAATATACATAGGTATAATATTCATAAAATTCATAAATAATCTATATAGTTGTTTAAATAAGTGATTTATAAAATATATAAAACCCAATTCGACCCACACTGTTTTTGGTCTGCTTCGTCCAGCCCAACCACTCCGTCGTTTGGTTTGTTATTTTTTGAAACAGTAGTTTGAGGCTCGACTAGTGATTTATCTAACCCAACTAAACGGATTGTGAACACCTTTAAGATTTCGTGATACATACATAAGAAGTTCACAATATCACTATAACTTTTAGTTTTTGCTTGAGACAAATAAACAAACCTTTGATACAACATATGTCCACAAACCTATATATAACAAGCACATGATTATTCAATTCTTGATTTATCATACACAAACAAACCAAACAAATAAAGAAAAAGAACTTGCATTAGTCGCTAGATTCGAGTTGATTCCACCCGATTAAACATTATTCATTCATTTATAACAACGTCGCGAACATACCTCGTGTTTGCGTAAGTAGCTAATTACCATTATCGGGACGATTAGCAGAACGATATGAATGATGATTATCAACTCCTGCATCACCTTTTTCATCGTCAGTGTTTCCGGACACTGGATTCTTTGCTGGACCAAACCCAATCTTTCGTCCAAGATCCATTTGCGCTCTAGTGGTTCCCGACACTAGCACTAGGGCTACAAAGATCACGAGCCACATCTTCTTCAAAGTAATTGCCATGAAGTACAAAATGAACTCTGAAAAATTACATTTTTTTTTGTAAAAACTATGTGCAAGAAAAAAAGTTACAAAACTAAAGAAGAAATTTAATTATTTGCGTATGAATCATACGTTTAGTATGATCGCAAAGTTTACCTTGTATATATATTTTTCTCTTGAAGGAGGTAAGTAGTTGAAATATGATTAAGTTGGAGTTGATTAAATAGGTGAAGATTTCTACTATTCAGTGATTAAATATCTACAAGTAAATATGAATTAAATAATAATAATTTTTATTTTTATTTTAAATAATAAGATGACGTGTTTAAGCCTTTAAAGTAATAATCAAAAGCTCATAATACAGATAAACAGTTTAACTATATTAAATTCGAATTTTTAATAAAGCAATGAATGATTATATGGCAGGTTTCTCCAATGACATTAGAAGTGTTAATTTTACCTTCTATTTGTGCTTCTAGTTTATAGTTTGGCTATCTTATTTACATATTATTGATACATTACGTTAGAAATCTATGTATTGAATCTGGTAAGGTTTGTGTCCGGCGAATGGGTCAACCCACTCGTTACTTTTTTAATAAATATATAAAATAATGAAGTCTTAAAATACAAAAAAAAGTATATTAAATCATTTTAATAAGATGGTTTGTAATAATATTTTCTTTAAAGAAGATATTAGAGAAGATTATAAATTATAGATTATAGATTTGTAATTTACTCCAATTCACGGTCACGCTTTAAATAAAATTTAACCATTTTTTAACCTTTGATTTCATACATTTCTTATCAATGTGACAATATCAAACTTCACAAGAAAAAAAAAAGATTAATACAACAATCCTTTTCAACACCAACATATTACCCACATTTTAATTCAAAAACGACGTTATTTTAGTTTTCATGTTGGATTCAAAAGCACTATCAAAGCCAACTTGATTTCCAACCAACATGTTTACATACTCGACCATGGCCGTCTCTATAGTGTAATTTGTGACGCATTGGGCTTGAGGCCCCTAAAAAATAAGGGCCCCCATTTTATAAAAAAAAATTATATTGTGTTTTGGTATTATATGAGCCAATGAAATTTTGAAACGGGAATAAAACTTGATAGTTAAGTCCAGATTAAAATTTTGATGATCGACTAACCTTTTTTTACCTCTTTTTTTCAAAGAAATCAACTATCAATAACTAAAGGTTAGTATCGAAATTTTCTTTGATTTTTTGATTTTTTTCAATGAAATTTGATTAAGTTGCTTATGTTTATATTGCGTTTTTAAAATATGCCTTAATTTTTTAGTTCGATTGGGGCCCCATAAAATGTTGAGCCGACACTGTACTCGACTGACCCAATTACGTATCTAAGAGGCTGAGACCCAATATTCCGACTATCACTTGGTGTCGTGCTTACAAACACTAGGTCGTGACCAGTGTCGTCGTACGTGCTTACCATCAACTAAACCTAGGGCGGAGAGAATTTAAAAAAAAAACTTCTCGATTCTCTTAAATTATATATGGTATATAACGATAAATATAAATAGAATTATGTATATATTATAAATTATTTATACCGAGAGTCGTAAATGCATAGCATACTAAATAATTAACTAATTATAAGTAATTTAAAAATAACTAGGTTTTACTAGCGTCACGTTGTGCGGGGAATCTTGACGCGATTCTATGTGTTAAAATGTGGATGTTAATTAAAACATGTACGTAAAAACTCTAAGACATCAAAAAATGTACAAAACATGTCGCAACGGTTATCACTCTGCCATAAAATCTGAACGTTTACTTTGACGTAAAAGTGAAATAATCATAAGTTTGAGCAAAAAAGAAAAGCAAAACCGCAAATACAAAATAAAAAAAACAATTTATGTGGTTAAACTCTAATTAGTTCATAATCTAATCTCGCATTATCACATTACAAAATCATGTGTTTGAGTAAAAAACTAAAAAACATTAATAAAAAAAATAAAAAAAAGTAAGTAAAAGAAAACAAATGGTTTTGACAAATCATAAAGAAAAAAAATAAAACCTAATGCATGTATTTCCTCTCATTGATCCTTAGTGGTCAAAATGAAATCACTTATTTTGTTGTGGCTAAAAAACATAAAAACACACTATTCTTTCGCTACGCATATGTGCGTATTAAATTAGTTAGTTTTGTAGTATTGAATATTGTAAAGTCTTAGATGGTTTGAATTATAGTGACATAAAGGGTTGTATTCATGGTGTTTTTTCTTGGTAGGAGAATAAAAAACTGAATTTAAAAAGATAGTTGTTCTTGAAATTTGCAAATTTGAAACGTTGTCTTTTAAAACATATTATTAGATAACAAAACAAACAAACAATACAAACAAAATCTGTGGTATGGAGAGAGTGGGATGAGAAAAAAATCATTCCTTTATCATATAAGATAGAAAAACTAAAAGATTACTCCTAAAGAGGCATCTAACTTAGGTGCTGTTTGTTTTTTTTGCAAGAAAACGTCTGCAGTCTGCGAACCACATCTGTAGACATCTGCAGCAGAAGAGGTGGACCAAATGTCTGCAGTCTGCAAGGAAAAGACTGTTTGTTTTTAACATCTGCAGAATGCTGAAATATTCTGTAATTAAACTAAATTAATTTTTTAAACTCTAAAAACAACTAATACATTAATATATAAATAATAGTCATTGAAATACATTAAAATGTAAATAAAAGTCATACAACACTACAATAATATTTATAAAACCATACGATTACATTTATAAATCATTTATTCGACATTCTGCATTATCTGCTTAGCAATTTCATCTCTTAATTGACTCATATATTCTCGATCGGATGCGGTACCATGTTCTTCAACATCATTCTCTTCAGCATCAACGTGCATATCACAATTTTCAAAGGACACATTGGGTTGATCGTATTGTGTAAAAAAATCATCGCTAAGACCCTCTTTCCTTATAAAATTATGCAACGCGAAACATGCAACGGTAATGTTCCTTTGTGTAACCAACGGAAATGGTGCCATCCTCTTCAATATAGGGAACCGTGCTTTCAAAACACCAAACGAACGCTCAATAACGTTTCGTAGTTTTGCATGTGCATGGTTAAATTTTTCTTTGTTGGTCAATGCCCGATTCCGACGAAAATCTCCAAGCCAATACCTTACATTACGATATGGAGCCATAAATCCTCGTATGTGTGTATAAGCGGCATCACAAAGATAATATTTATCTGTAAAGATATATAAATAATTAGGAAATTAAACTAAAATACCAAACATTTAAAAACAATTTATATACCTGATGGTGGTAACGGGAATGGAGCATTTGTATCTGATAAGGCCTCTGATAATATTCTGGAATCATGTGCTATCCCCTCCCAACCCACCACAATGAATGTAAAAATCATGTTGAAGTCACAAATTGCTAATACGTTTTGATAACACTCTCCTTTTCCCCTCCCTCTATATAAATCTTGTTTACTAGCAGGGACAACAACATGTATCAAAGTACCATCAAGTGCACCAACCGCTCCCTTAAAAATTCACCGAAGTCTTTTGTTATGTCCCGGAATGTTTGGATTTGGATTGAAAGAAGTTGGTACTATCATATCTTTGGCAAAAAGCATCATTTTATCTAACACTTCATAAAAGAATTTATGAATTGTTTGCTTTGAGTGTTGAAATCTTCGCTTTATAACCACGTAACGTTGATTATGACCAATTATCATTAAAAACATAGCCATCTTCTCCTCAACCGATACATGTTTACTATCCTTTAACAAATAATTTATTCTAAAATGTGCACATAGTCGAACAAAGGATTCACGAGACATACGTAGCAATTCAATGCATTGTTTGGGATTTCCTTTCAATAATTCTAACGTGTATTTATGCCCTGTCATTTCTGAATCATTGTCTCGCATTCGTTTCAAACCTCTTCTCCAAAAAAAACGAACATACAAGTACATAAGAATTACTAGAAGTAATTTCTTATCATAATCCATATGATCCTGTGTTAATAATAATAAAGGCAACCATTAAACATCAAAATGTCATCATAAACATTAACCATAAAATGTCATCACCAACCAAATACAAACATAAAACATAACAATGTCAACAACAACCAAATACAACCATCAAAACATAACAATGTCATCACTAACCTAACACAACCATCAAACATAAACAACTTCACGTGCACAATTATATTAGTTTCATACTTTTAGCAGTCATTGTAATCCAGCCTTTTAATACTTCTGGAATTTCAGGCAGTGTCATCCACACCTCTCTCATGGATGACGACACTCCAAAGATATGAAAAGCAGCTAAAAATAAAGGATCTAACGGGTCTAACCCAACCAATTTTAACCTCTCAAAACAGTCAAGTACTGTTGGGCCATCTTTTCCTTTAATCAAAAACTGAAGAGCCTTTTGCATATCAGATGCTAAATCATCAGATGTGATAGATGATTTCGAGGTTCTGGCCCTTTTGTTTGGAATAGGTTCGGGGGCCGGATCCTCGGTAGGCTCGGGGGTATCCTCTGGAATAGGCTCAGAATTGTGTTGTTCAAAATCAAAAGAGCCGGCATCATCTTCTATGTCATGAACATATGTATGTGTAATCATAAGTGGTTTGACACGTTGAGCAGAAGATGATCCAGCAACTGAAGTTGTTTGAGTTGAAGTCCACTTGCAATTTCCAGTGGCAGTATTACCATCAAATAATTCTGCACAAAGTTCTGGAAAAGGCAATGGAGTCGTTTTCAAAGATCCAGCCTTCGGATGCCCCTAAACCCAATATATAAAATATTATAAGTATATATTTATATGTAGCCTTTAAATATATATATAAGTATATGTTTATATGTGAACATACCTTCTTAAATTCTTCCCACTCCTCGTTTGTTAGGGAAAAAGTATTTGTTTGAGGATTATATATATTTCCTGTTTTGTTTTTCAAATACACAAATCCGACGTACTTGGCTTTCAGATTGTCATAGGCGTTCTTCATTTGTTTTTGATTCAAATCAAGGTCAAACTTTTCTTTAAGAATTTTTCCTAATCTATTCCAAGAGTCTTTTTGCATACTCAAACCTTTCCTACCCACCTTGTTTATTTCTTCAACGCAAGTTTCTAACAAACATTGAATTTGCTCGCTTGACCATTGATGTTTCTCGCCCATTTCTATTAATCAATAAAAACATAATCACTAACCTTAAAAAACCAATTACTAAACCAATTTATTCTTTATACCAACCAACGAAACCAAAGACAAACCATATACCAAACAGACAAACAAACGAATCATACAAACCATAGACCAAACACAAACAAACTAAGCAGACAAACCATAGACCAAACATACAAACAAAGTAATCATACAAACCAGATACTAAACAGACAAACAAACTAAGCAGACAAACAAACTAACCAGACAAACAAACTAATACTAACCAAATAAACCAATTTCTCATACAAACCATAGACAAACGAATCAGACAAACAAACGAAGCATAAAAACAAACGGAGCAGACAAACAAACGAACCAGAGACACACTAAGCCGATAAACAAACTAAGGATACAAACAAACGAATCATACAAACAAACTAACCATATACACACTAATCCTATAAACAAACTAATCATACAAACAAACTAATCATACAAACAAACTAATCCTATAAACTAACCAATTTATAAATCATACAAACAAACTAACCATATACAAACTAATCCTATAAACTAACTAATCATAAATCATACAAACAAACTAACCATATACAAACAAACTAACCATATACAAACAAACTAATCATACTAATAACAAATCAAAAAAAAAAATCGTACCTGCAGGTGGGTCGCGAAGGGTGGTGCGAGGGGGCTGCGGTCGGAGGGTGGTGCAGTGGCGCGGTGGTGCGGGGGCGCGGGGGCAGGGTGGTTCGCGAAGGGGGAAGGGGGCAGGGTGGTTCGCGAAGGGGGAGGGGGCTGCGGTCGGTTCGCGAAGGGGGAGGGGGCTGCGGTCGGAGGGTGGCGCGGTGGCGCGGTGGTCCGGCGGTGGCGCGGTGGTGCGGTGGTCCGGCGGTGGCGCGGTGGTGCGGTGGTCCGGCGGTGGTGTGTGGTGGTGTGTGTGAAGATGAGTTGTGAAGATGATTTGTGAAGGTTAGGGCTCAAAATCAGAAGAAGAGAAGAGGTGAGAAGAGGTGTGAAGACATTGTTCCACCTCTTCTCCCTGCAGAGGTGGGGAAGACGTTTTTAAATGAACGTCTTCCAAAAAACAAACAGTCTGCGAACTTATAACCTCTTCCCGCGTCTGCGAGCGCGCAGATGAAGAGGTGGGGAAGAGGTTTTTTAGAAAAACAAACACAACCTTAGAAAAACTTCCACATTTCACAAAATAATTATTATATATATAATTATAATGTTTTACATACACATTTATACCTACATACACACGTATGGGGACAGACCTAGAAAATTTTCTATGGGTCGTTTGGTTAATGCTATATAACAAAGTACATCAAATGCCATTACAAAAGCCTGATAAAAATACAACATATATAAAGTTATTCTTTAGCGTATAGGGAGACATTTCTAAATAAGTCTTTCTCATAAAACAAATGTAACTATCGCTTAAATTCTCATCACTTATTCGATTACGCAAATTAAACTTCACGTACTTCATTGCTGAAACATCCTTCAACGTTTGTGATTGCAACGGATAATACGATAGGTAACTTTAATAAATGACACACCAATATAAATGATAGATGTTTCATTGTTTCAATCATCAATTTCACAAGACTTGATAAACCATTCAAGTTGGCAAATCATGCATCTTCTTTTAATTGTCAATATAGATCGTCAGTTCATTCCAATGCTTTATATTTAAAAGATTGTGTTTCAAAGAGGGGAGGTGGGGGGTGGGGCTGGGAATTGCAAAACTTTATGATGAGCAATCAAGATTTACGTGTATATATAACACAGTTTATTTTTTTTTAAGATGGGCGGTTGCCCCTCTCAAACATGCCTAAGTCTGCCCATGCACACATATACACGCACCAACCCCTGTCGACCCCTTGTTTTTCTTCACTTGTTCCGGCCCGCCTCCCACAAATAACCTTCAATGCCTATCGTCTGACGAATGAGATGTTGGAGATAGTACAAATGACATAAACGTCAGCAAATAAACAACAAAGCCATCATCATATTAACTTTGGGAAAATAGGTGAGGTATTTTTCACCTTGTCACAATTAAAGTACAACTAATCACAATATAAGTGGGAGGATAAGAACGTTTAGCACTAACAAAATGAAAAATAATTACACATTTGGATTTCTTATTAAGAAATTGAAACACTAATATATGTTCCCATTTTAGGGCTCATCAATGAATGCTACCACTATTTTTTACTACTTTCTTAACTAAAATAATTATTCAACTGCACCTAAACTTTGTGAAAGTAACTGTTGTGAATGTGTTATATCTTAGTGTAATGTTTAAATGAAAATACTTATAAAGTGGAAGTAACCATCTTAACTATTAATCTTCCTAATTAATGGTTTCAAAAGGTTTTTTAAACATATCCCCTTTGTTGACTGTTTTTAAGTTTTCTTAATTTTTAAATGCTCGTGACTTTTGTATACAATATTTTTATAAATGTTACACTATAAAAACGAGTGTTTTTTATCTTTAAAATGAGTAGAATGTTGTTATATAAAAAGATAATAACTTTTTTTATGATTTTAAGCTATAATGATTTATGCATGTAATTATGACTTTAATGCAGTTCATTGTGTCTTTTTGTTAGTTATTATGTTTTTTTAATACTATTATGTTTTTCTTAAATGATGAAATTATAAAAAAACAAAATGGTGGAATAACATTGTTGTTTATTTTTAGTACGTGAAACCCAATAATAAATTAATAACTAATCTTCTTACTCTAATAAAAGAGTAAATGAGAGTGCCACATGTCATTACTACAATCCTCCTCACCAAAATTTTCCTGCCTCTCTCTCTTATTAAATAATAATTACTTTAATTACTAATAATATTATTTTAATACTTTTTAATATTTTATAAATTAAAAAATAAATCTATTTATTAAGTTTATTTCTAAATAAATTAATACTTTTAAAAAGTCAATTTTTTAAAAACAAAATTAAGCAAATTTGGGAGTTGTAATAAGAAACTTTTAAAAAATGTATTTTTATACGGTTTGTTTTAAAACAAAATATTTATTTATAAAAAAGTAAAAACAATATTTTAAAAATACGATATCACTGTTTTATTATTTATAGTCATTTCTTATACGTAGTTTAAGTTATATCATATCTTAGAATATTATTTTATATTTAATAAATTTATTATATTAATATTTTATTTATTCAAACCGTGTAATACACGGGTTTACTAAAGCTAGTTAATCTAATATATTAGAGATAACGATAAAATAATACAATGTCTCACTGTATTTTCTGATTGCCATTGTTTTATCTTAAACACTATAAGTTTTGAAAAATACATTGGCGAAATAATATTATTATGTACTTTTATTCGTAAAACACAATAGTAGATAACAAGAAGTTTGTATAATCAATAAAAAATAATAACAAAAGTAACATATTGTGTTATCTTTAACATTATTTGTTTTAGAAAATGTATTGGTGAAAATATATTATTGTGTATTTCTAATTGTAAAACATAATGATACATAATAAGTTTATATAATGTATAGAACAATGACAAAAATAATACAAAGTGATCTAAAATGTAAAATACAATAATAAATACATATAACAAATTATATAAAATATAACACAATGAAATGATATTTGACACAATGAAGGTATAACACGCGATAAGTTGACGTATTTGACACAATAACTAAACTGCTATCATCTTTAAAACAGTAGAAAGACTTGTGTCAAGCCTATATTATTTCTTAGGCTTTTTCGATTAAATACTTTTTTTAATATACGCAAACTCTATTTTTTAAATAATTTTTTTTCTACTTAAGCCTCGGTAGAGGAAGTATTTTAATACAATACAAATTACACTTTCGTCCTTTACATATATACAAAATTTCAAGTATTTTCCTTAAAGTAAAGAAATACTAGAAATTATCATGCATGCTAAAAAAGATTACATGTTTCATCTTTCTGACTGACGTCTGTCTATTGTAAATGTTAATGAAGTCATGTGCCCTTCATGGAAGAGTAAAATGATCCTTAAACCCCGAACGTACAATCCATAATGTTCTAAATTCAAAACACACAATCCGTAATATTTATTAAACCCAATCAAAACTTGATTCAATATTCATTGATATTAATCGGAATGTACAAATAATAACAAAAGGGTTATTAGAATAGGAGCTTGTAGAAGGTTATTCAAAAAACTTCAAATCAAAACGGAAGTTACAAAAGGGGTAATATTGATTCATCGTTGATAATTTTGAATCTAAAATTCTTAATTTTATATATTTAGTTATTTAAACGGGTATAATCGTGTCATAAACATGCTTGACAGTTGAACCCACTTAGACCCGATTTTAATCATGTCATGATTATTGTGTCGACCCGTTTATAATAAATATCCGTTTAGCTCCAACCCAAACCCGTTTAACTTCGTGTCGTGTCGTTTAAACGAATCGTGTTAAAAATTATCAGCCCTATCTTTACTCTACACTTACTTTGTTAAAGGGGATGCAACTAATTTTTAAACTTTTTTTGACATAGTTATTAATTAATTATAACAAAAAAATTTATCTGTTCATTTTTAAACGAAAATAAAATATTATGTTTGTACCTGGCTACCAGGTTATAAGTAAGCAAGTACTACCTGTTGTACAATTATATGTGTAAATCTGCTTATCATTTGCTATATTTCATCATAATTCAGATTTTATACAAGTGTGAATAACATAAAACAATATTTTAAAATTTCATAAGAGTTTAAAAGAAAATATCCGTATATTTGTTGTGGTAGTGTTATCACTTATTAACCTAATATAATTAATTAAAATTTTGAATTTAAAAATTTAGAACTCTCACGTTTCTTTTTATTTTTATTTTAATTATGTTTGTGTTTCCATATTGGTTCTTAGTGGTTGCTTTCATGATTGTCAAACAAAATATTCAAATGAAATAATTACCAAAATAGGGTAAGTGATCATTACAAATATACACTTTTCGGTTTATAAATTATATCATCATCAAGTATATCTACCACTAATCACCAGTCACCCGATTTAGCAAAGTTGTATGAAATATTTTACCATTTATCGGTTGTTAATAGAATAAGGGGTTGCATAAGTGTCTCTTGAATGTTAATGTATCCCTGAAACACATCAAATTTAAAGAAGTTTTTAATATTTTATTTAAAAGAAAAAATATACACTATTGATTTAACAAGTTGAAAGACCATGATATAATTAAGGACAACTTTATTTAAAAGTTTGCGTAGAATTGGGCCTAGGATACTTAAATTATTTAGGATCGTCTTTAATAAAAAGATGTTATATTTACATAATCCAATCTAATAGTTCGCCCATGTTATTCGATCCGGGCCGAAAAGTGTTAGAATTGCCTTTCAAAATCCTTGTTTAGCGGCTCATTAGTTGATAATGATTTGAAACTAGTATTAAGCCTCCCCCGTTGCGGCGGGGAGCATAAAACCGTTCTAAGTAGCGCCAAACCACCAATGACGCATCACCATTAGCGATCAGCAACACTGGAAAAAATCGTATTAGAAAGGAAATAAAAACGGGAAAAAAATCGAGTGGAAAGTAGGCATTAAAATGTTGATCTATGCACGTGAAATGTAAAACACTAAAAAACATAACTAAGTCGATCTAGGACCCGAGCTGTGATGGGGCCGTTAAATGGTAAAAAAACTAGGCGTAAAAATGTTAAACCACGTGTGCACGTTGCGGTGTATTAACTCGTAAAAATTAGAGCGAACGTAAAATGAAAGTTCATAAAAGATGAAATGTGTATGGGCCAAAGTTGAAAGTGAAAAATTGTAGGGGTTAAATTATAAAAAATATAAAAGTATTGGAGTTAAAAGTAAAATAAATACAAACAAAAACCAAAAATAGGTACAACTCATTAAAGATAAAGTACAAATGATAATGGACAAATAAATTGTTAATTAGTAATATATATAATTGAGACGATGTTTGTTTATTATTTGTTAGTTCAAGAGTTAAAATAGTAGATATCATGTCTAATAAGAATCAAGTTCGAGAAGGAAGAAGGAAAATTAAACTAGAGCCCTAGTTGAAAAAGAAAGAGGGGCTCGAACTTTTTACTCGTCTTGACCCCTCGAAACTGTTTCGTTGTTTTTGGGTGCAACAAATAAAAAATAAAGTAGAAGATACATAGCACAACCAAACCAATGATCCAAATCAGGGTTGCACATTTGTCGTTAAAAAAACTATCTTAACGGTACTAACATCATAATTTTGTTTACATACATAGCTGTTTTTTATTGTTTGTCCAGATAAAAAGTTGTTTTGTATGTGATAATTAGTTATTTAAATTTTCCGATGATACGTTTTTCACATCATTAAATGATAGCTGTTTATTGTGTACAAACTACGTTCCTTTCATATTCATTGTTTCGAACATCTTGCAGTGCAACAGATCTTAGGATGAAATATTGTAATGAAATTTGCGCTAAAATCTCTTTTTACAACGACAAACAAATACACTCAGCTTGTTCTATTTCTGAATTTATTTCATTGCCCATTATGTGATTCAAATTTCTCAACCTTATCAGAAGAGACACCACTATATACACATCAGATATCATTAGTTTAAAAGACGTCTAATGCATCTTTCATCTTTCACATTTAGGCCCTAGTGTTTCCCCTAACTCAAGTTTTTTTATGGTATTCATATACATGTGAAATTAATCTCATGGTTTTCAATCAAAAGTTCCATTTTTTTTCCTATTAAGTCTAAAATTCAAGATTTTAATGGTATATGTGCTACAATCACCCAATATGATGGGTTCTTCTATAAGTTAAAATACATCCAATAAAATTAAAGTGTAAAACTTTATAGTAATTTTTGCATTTCTAGGTGATATGAGAAAAACATATCAGTTTCTGCAATGGTGGAACTTGAACCAAAGCTTAAAGGTGGCGGGGGAGAAAGTAAACATATAAGTTTCTGAATCTTATAAAGGACGAACTAACACGCCAACTAATCTGGCTTTAAATATACACCATATTTTCATGACGTGACTTGAACCGTCACCTGAAACTCTAAAATAATTCTGGATTTAAATAAAACTAGAATTTTACCCGCGCTTCGCGCCGGCTCAGATAAAATTTATATCGGAACGTGGGTAAAAATAAACATATCGTAACGTCAGTATTCTGAATATAAAAACAATTACGATGGTTTGAATAGAACTAAATATATATACTATGCTCGGACCACAGGCTTTGCGAGACTTGGTTTTAAATAATAATTTATGTAGATATAATCACGTTGCTACATATAGTCAAAAGTTTCAAAAACATTACAATTTTTCAAAAGAAAATAACAATATACTATATTTGACCCGAGTTGGTTTTGAAAAAAAACTTACCCCTGAACGTAGATAAAAATAAGCATATCACAATAATGTATCCGAAATTTAAAAAAAAATATATTTTAAAATTTATAAATGAAAAGCAAATTACAACAAAAATCAATTATAATAATTAAATAATATTTCAACTTTGAAACCACAGCGTGAGCTCAAGTCAAACCCATGTTATGTATCATGCATTTGAGGGTTGTACTTCATGCATTAATCATGTGATATTTGGGTTTTAAAGTTATAGTAATTTCTTGGGCCCATTTGCTTGCCTTTTCAGAAAGTACCCATTTGTTTGCAATTTCTCAGCAGGCCGTTACATCAATAAATTCAGCCCGTTTCAGTAATTAACAAAACCGATCACTTTGGTGAAAAAAGTCCGGCCCATTTATAGGTTTAATGAAACAATTAACAGCCCATCAATTCAAGCCCAAATTCAAGTATGCATAATGGGCCTACTTGTCAGTCTTGCATACCATATATAAATGAAAACCTTTCGAAATTGGGCGCCTGAAACATTTCAATTTGACAATTTACGATTGAGAGAGATGAAAGGGGATCATCATGAAATTCAAACACCAAAGAACAATCATACATCAATTTCATCCAATCGCAAGGCGAAATCGATGAATGTTCACTCGAAGAAGCAGCATAATCAGCAGCAAAAGGTCAAACAAAACAAAAAATCTCTATTTTGTACATTTTGTCATTTTCAATGTACATGATCATTGATCATCATGTTTCGTTTGCATATTGTGTGTGAGTATGTTTGTAATCGAAGGTTTTATCGATTTGGATGCAACAGAGCGTTAAAAGGAACTTGAATTATGCTTTCACTCCGATTACTGAGGTCGATGCGGTTTTAGATTCATCGGAGGAGTCTATTGAGAAGATTTCGTCGATTTCAGAAGCTGTTGATGCTGATCAATCAACCTTAGATGTAGAATTGTAGTTTGAATCTTTATTCATTTGATTTGTGTTTTTGAACTTGTTGTTTGCATTTGATTGTTCATTTGAATTTGTTCTTTTCATGATTTGATACTTTGATGAGCAGATCGGCAACACGAATCTAGACTCTGATCACACTCTGGTTTCTGACAACACTTTAGCTGTTCAAACTTCAGGAGAATCGGTCGGAATCTCTTCGATCTCTATCTCAGAGTCGTTTATTTCCGATGAAGATCAATTATCCTCCATTGAGGTATATTTTTTAGTGCAGTTAACATTTTCAATCATAGTTGATATGAATTTTGGCTTTGTTGAAAAGTGAAGTGATACTATTGCTTAGAAATTTATATGAATTTGTACTTACAAAAACTAGAAATCAATAGTTTGCATCATATATGATATGACAAAACTTATCAATGAATTTTGATAGTTATGCTATGATTAAGATTATACTGCGTACGATTTGTTTGTTTGTTTGTGTGTTTAGACATATTGAATTAACATTGGCTAGTGTTTACCATTTGTTGTGTGCTTTTCTTTTGCTTATTAGATCTATTCTTTGCTTTTGTAGAGCTACATCGCGTCTTTAAATCAACACATTTCACCATCTGCTGGTTCAGTAGAAGCGACTCCCTTGTCATCCAAAAGGCCTGCCGAAACAACTCCTTTGTCATCCATAACGACCATTGAAATGACTCCTTTATCACAATCATTATCCCCAATAACTGCTGATGCTGCTGCGGTTTTTGTTAATTCAGTGACAAATGATGGATTTACAACCAAAGATGCAAATTTAGTTAAGCTAGAATCACTGGTAAAGCTTCTAAGGGAATCCATGATTCAGGTTTTGAATCCAACTGACTTAGAACCCCAGTATAACAAGCTGCTGGATGCATTGGTGAAGATTGTAAGTACAGAGTTCCTTTGTTTGCATGAAGAAAGGGGCTTGTTTGTTGAGCAGTTTTCAATGAAAGTAAAGCTTCTGCTGCTGAGCTGTTTGCTGGGAATGCTGGCTTTTTTTGCTGGTTTCTTATTCTTCTCGGATGCTCGAAACGCTTATCATGGCCCTCCACCAACCTAAAACTTTCATGCTGAATCGCGCTATCTGCTGAATCGCGCTATCTACTGTAAGATTCTAATAATTCTATTTCCTCTTTCTCACATGCTTCATTTAGCAGCCTAATAGATTGAACAATTTACTTAAAACAAAGACATGAGTGCAATAATCAAGTTAGAATCTTAACCACCCGGATGATTGATCTGACTAAATCTTTAACTTTGGATTCAAGTTTTTAAAGACCCGAATGATTGTTCATATATAGTTATAATTTGTGCTCAATAAAGTAGGTGCTCATAATCATTCTGCTTGTTTAACCAACTTACAAGGGGAAGTTTGAATGAATGACCAAATGACTAGATACCAAACAAAGTTCTTTATCTTGATGATTACTAATTATTGATATCTTGGATTAAAGTAAACCCACTTTATTTTGACTTATCTCATGCTAACCTTGATTATCCTAAGTACTTTAGTCTACTTTAGAATTCTGACTTAGCTGTACTTGTAGATAAGAACTTTGGTAATCAAATAAATCTTTAATAAACAATTGAAATTATTAGCTAATGGCAATGGCTTTATTGCTCTAGAATATGCCAACAATAATTGATGGACCAGAAAAGGACAAGATTTTATTATAACAGATATCCATAAATGTTTGCTGTCGGTTTCAACTAATTATATATTCTCTAAAGATATGTCTTAAAACATGTCTAAACATACTTTAATGTTTCTCATATGGTTTACCCATTTTTTACCTCTAATTTTGTCACATGTTTTAGTGTAATAATCCTACCAATATTGTTTAATTTGTCTACAAGTTCATATTTAGAGGTGTAATTGAGTTGACCCAAGGCCGAGCTCAGCTCTAAGCTCCTTTAGAGCTTTAATTTTTAAATCTCGAGCTTGACTCGTAGTTAGTTTTTAATTGCTTGAGCGTGGTATGCTTATTATTTATTATTTAATTTATAAATATTTACAATTATAATATTTATATATAATATTATACATAATACTTAATTATTAAGCTCATAAGCGTTAGTGGTGTTCAAAGTCGGATATCCGAAAATTTCGGATAGTGGAAATCACTATCTGAATCCGTATCCGAAATTTCGGATATCCGAAATTCAGAAATCCGAAATTTCGGATACGGATTCGGATAGTGATTCGGATATCCGAAATACATTTTTTATTTTTTTTTATTTTTTATTTTTTAGTTTTTTTACAATAATTAGACATATAATATTAAAATAATATAAAAAACCAACTCATATCATAAAAATCACAATATACACTAAAAAATCTCAATTTAAAGTAAAAATATATCTAAAATTCAAAAATAAAAAAATATTTTTTAGTTTTCGGATAAACGGATATCTGAATATCCAAAACTTTTGAAAATCACTATCCTAATCCGAATCCGAATTTTAGATTTTCGGATTTTCGGATTCGGATCGGATTTTCGGATTCAGATATTTTTGAACACCCATAATGAGCGTAGTTAATCTTAATATGTGAAGCTCGACTTGATTCAAACTTTTAACGAACAATAATCAAGTAGCACACGTGCGATTTGACTCATTTGAACTCATAGATGTCATCCATCTAGAATTGTTCCATAAACACACCTAACCGTAAAGGTGTTATCTCGTGCACAACCAACCTATAAATAAGATAAAAACTTAACACTTCGATAGTATTTGTGGGCAAACATATGATGTGTGAGATTTGTTAAGTTGTCACAATCCGTCTTTTCACTACCATAATTGCAGTAAGTACTATAAAAAAAGCCGTCTAACAGGTAGGATACTAACTGTATTACTGACTCTAAGAAACCCAACCTACAAATAAGATAAAAACATAAAGCTACATATTAGAATTGTATTACTAACTTACAACTATTTGATGAATCGGAGAATATATTAAATTATTTAAGTACCCAATTTATTTAGTCAATTGAAGCTTATGTTTGAAGGCTTGTAGAACCTAACTTGCTGCTAATCTAAGTTTCCTAGCTCCTTAGTGCATAATTATTTGATTGCTTGTGTGATAAAGTTGTCTCTAAGGGTCCTTTTGCATTGTAGTCATTTGGATTATTGACCTCTTTACTAAATGTTTTCTTTTGTACTAAAATGTTTATAGGATGCTTACATAAACATTTATTTATATACTTTTTTACTTGTGTTTTATGATAAATATTCTCTAAAAGTAGATGTGAAATGAAGAAATATGATTAATATGTGCTAATATGTGACTTGTGAAAGATGACCTACTTTCAACTTTCATTAAAAATCTATTGGTTGATTTGTAATTAAGTCATTTGTTTCGCTTTGTGCTTGGATTAGTTGGATGTACAATTATGAAATAAACATTTGAAAAATATATGATTTTTTATATGCTCACGTTTTCTTATTATTTTTTAATAATATTTATGGTTGATAAATAATCAAAATAACCAATTACATCTAAAATTACTCAAACAAAACTTGTTTAATTTTAATTGTGTTTGGCATTTTGACCGACTTTTTTTTAATTATAACAAGCTTAATAGTTATTACCTCGACACCTACAAGTTTATTGGGATTGTAATATTTTATAATTGTCAAGGATCCATAACAAACATAATAATATAGGTTACGTTAGGGGTTAGGGGTGTCATTCGGGTTTTTTAATCGGGTTTCGGGTTGTTCGGGTCGGGTTCCTCGGGTTTTTAGGTGTAGAAAATCAACCCGAAGACCAAACCAAATAAGCAACATTTAATCGGTTTTTGGGTCTCGATATTCGGGTTTATTCGGGTCGGGTTAATCGGTAATCGGGTTAAACTAAACCATTAAGCTTTAAATTATTTGCTATCTCACATGTTTGTGTAAACAATATATATATGATCAAAATGCATATATGAGATTTAGCATGTGTTATCAATATATAATTTTGTTTATTATCTTGATCGGAAAGTTTTGACATATTTACATTCACTTTATTATGCATCCTTAAATATTAAATGACATTATATATTAATTATCCTCAAAGTTTATATAATAAATTTGAACCACAACAATATAATATAAAGTTTAGAAAATCATGTTTTCAAATATTGTAAATGGTAGCATAATACACACATATATATAAATCTCGGAATTTTTTAAAAACTAATATTCGGGTTAATCGGGTTGACCCGAATCTAACAAACTCAACCCAAAGACCAAACCATTTATAAAAATCAGGTTCGGGTTAGTGTAATAATCGGGTTGGGTTGCTCGGGTTAGTTCTTAATTGGGTTCGGGTTGATTTTATTCGGGTTTGATATTCGGGTTCGGGTAAAAAACACACCCCTAGGTCACGTCAAGGTTCTCATTCTTTCATGATTGTCAAGACCGTACACGAATCATGTAGAGTCGTGTGTCAAGACCCGCCAATTATGTCAAGATCATGAATAGATTAAACATATGGAGTAGCCATTGTAAAAAGCACGAAATGTCCCTTTGTCACGAGGTTAGTGAGATTTCACTTTTCTGTGGAACTCATAATCTAAACATTTTTCGTGATTTTTCTACCCTTTCACCAATCATATGATGAGATTCCTAATTTCAAAATCAAGCAATTAAGATTCAAAGTTATGTAAATCAATCAATATAAATAATTGTTACAGATGATTCACATTTAAAATGGAATTTATGTTTTTTTAGACAATTGTTTTTTTTTTCATTCCAACCACTTGATCAAGTTTCACTTGTAATAATTTAAATTTATATCATATATATAAGGGTAATTATCAATGATAGTAGACTATTAAGATAAAAGAAATTTTCCTTGGATATGGATTATGTTTGCCCATTGCATATGGATTATGTAAGATGGGGAGTCTAGCTCATTAGGGATGAGCTCGGTACCGTACTTGTACCGAACCGATACCGATACCAAAAGTACCCGGTCTCGAATTTTATTAAAAAGGAGTATCGCTACCAGTACCGATTTTAGTATATGTGTTCAGGTACCGGTACCGGTATTTCGGTACCCAGTAACTCTTTGGTACCCGTTATCTCCACAACATTATTTTTTAGTCTTGCTGTATGATTCATGTTTGATTACGCTATCCAATACTTGTTTTTGTACCTGTTACCCTGTATATGTTTGGTACTCGAGACCTCTAAAAGTTTATAATAACTAAACAAAACTAAAATATCAAAAAAACATCCACATGTCTAACAAAAATAATAAATAGACTTGACCATACATTCTAAATATCAACAATTTCATACATGCTTACCACTCATCAGTTGTGAAGCAACACCGACTCAAAAAAAATAGTAAATTGTTTTTGCTTCATGGTAATGAGTTTCACCCCAAAATAATAAACACCAATAAGATCAATACCAATATCAAAAGTTTCAAAATATCTAGAAAGTTAATCTTCGATTTGATCACTATATTGTCAATCGTTTTCAAAATAGGTTATGCGTATTCAGGTACTATCGGGTACCATACGAGATTTTTGTGTAAAGTACTGGTATCGGTACCGGCCAGTACCGATTCCGAAATGTAAGAAAATCAAGTACCCATACCGGTACCTAATACAAATTTTCGGTACCAGCTGGTTACTGGTATCGGTACGGTACGGGTACTGGGTAAGTACCAAATGCTCATCCCTATAGCTCATAACAAAACTTAAACGATTGCACTAGTTAAATTACAAGAATCACAATCATACTGATAGAGTTGCTTAAGTGGTTCACATGGGTTCATCCTTTACACTTTCTTGACGCTACCTTTCATGCTTATAAAGATGCTAGTTAGACCAAGTATCTCGACAATCAACGATCTATTACATGCTGCCATGTTTTCCTTCGAGCCATCATACTATTACTAAATTGAGCATCGATGCAGAGTATTATGTTGTGTCTCATGCTTGTGAGTCTCTTTTCTAGTGTCATCATACTATTACTTCCTGATAGGTTTCATATGCGTATATCCTTTTCTTGATAAAAAGACTTTAAATTCGTAACCCAAATCCATTCGCTCTAAAATACAAATTATTTATAAAGGTATATTTTTTTCATTTCATTATTTTATAAGTATAAGAATAAAAAAGTGACTTTTTATGTAGTATTAAGCATATAAATATGCCATCTCAAACTATTAGGTCTCGTTTGTTTCAAAGAATTCTTAGGAATTGGAATTGAACTGAAAAATTTTATATCAAAATCCTGTTTGGTTGGTCTACGGATAGAATTGGAATTTGAAAATTTTCTCATATAATTGGAATTCACATTTCTTTCACTTACCCATGGAATGTTCAAAACTAACATTCCGGTTTCACTCAAAATTGACCAACCAAACACGTTATTAATTTTAAAAATATTCCAATTCCAATTCCAATTTATTTGTAAAATTTTCTGCGAAACAAAGCCCGTAGGTAGCGTTTGGTATGCAGGTATGAGGGGTGGAATGGAATGAACCATTGAGTGTGAATGAATAAATACATATTTGGTTGGTGAAGGTAATTGAATGAACCATTATATAGTTGATTCCATTCCTTCAAATTCATTCCATCAACCCCCTTCTTTTTTTCATTCCATCCCTTCCTCAAACATTAGTCACCAACACTACTCACTCACCCACCACAACAACCACCACCGACCACCAAGATCGTCCGTCTCCAGCAACCACCACCGCCAACCACTGGCCACCAGGCACCGCCCATGACCGGCACCCGCGACGCCGCCCACCACCAGCCACCACCGCCGCCGGTCACCACGGCCCTGGGAACACCACTGCCACTGCCGGAAACCACCCTTGGGCCACCACCGCTGGCCACCGCCACGGGAAACCACCGCCGTCGAAAACCACCGCTGTCGAAAACCACCGCCGGAAACCACCGCCGTCGAAAACCACCGCCGGAAACCACCATCGTCGGAAACCACCCTCGGGCTACCACCGCCGCCGGAAACCACCACCGGCCACCACCACCGCTCGCCATCACCATCATACCACTTTTACATTTCATTGTTTTGTTTTTCCATACCTAACAAACAACACAAAATAATGATTTATTTATTTCTAAAGGGTTATCAAGCTAGACAATAAAATATAATGATTTATTTTATTCTCTCATCCATTGTATTCTCTTATTCATTCTATTATTTCGTTCGTTTTATTACTCCATACCAAAAACACCTTACTCTTTTGTTCATATAAATATATAATATATAGATTACGGTCGTTTAGGAGAGAGGCTATGAGGAAAGCCACGAGGGTTTATCTATGAGACACATTGACACTATGGGTCTCACCGGGCCCATTCACCCGGCCCACCACTACCCATACATAAACAAACAAAACATGAGGGGCCCAATTCCTAAAGCTACGAACGTGCAGGGGTACAACTGAAAATTTACACTCACGACTTTAAAGACTACCAAAGGCGTGCTCCCATGTGATCACTACTCCCTCCTCCTTTATATCTCTGCCCCTCTTCCAATTATGCATCTGTAAATTTCATAATCCATTCATTCATCACTCAAAGGTAACACACATCTCTTCAATTTTGCATTCATGCTTCAATCCTTCATTTTGCTATAATTTTCAACAAAATCATTGTTAATTGATTGTGTTACATCTTTATATGGTGCTGGATACCTTCAGTGTTTGAGCTGTGGTTTATCGGTTTTTGTCGTTTATGTTTGATTTTGATAGTGCGATGGAGTGGATCTGGATGTTTCGTTGAATGTTTCCGGTTTTGTTGATATTCGATTTGGATAATCTGATCGAATATGAAGCTTTTTAGGTACGATTCTGAAGCTCTGACATGATTTTGCTTTGAATCTACAGGAGTTGTTCATATTGTCGTCATCGAGATCGAATTCTGCTTATTGTAACTGATCCGATCTGATTTTCAATCGCAATCTCAATCGCAATCGCACGACGGTTGATGGCGGAGACGACGGTGGCGCCGATTCCGGCACCGAACGGTGGAGATAGAACACGTGATTCGTTGAAACGGAGAAAGAGGAAGAAGATCCAGAGGAAATCTGAATGTATCGATAACGATCAACACGTTCGGAAGTTGTGTGACGATGATTTACAGATCAAACTATGGAGATCTGAGGTTCAACAGCGAGTTTACACCTCAAAACTCGTAAGAACTCTCCGTCAACAGCGTTCCGCCACCGGCGACGACGGCGTTACACGGCGGAGCCGTACGATCCGCGAGACAGCGGACCGAATACTAGCGGCGACAGCGAAAGGCCGTACACGGTGGAGCCGAGCGATCCTCACAAACAAGCTAAAACTGAAGTTCATGAAGATCAACCGGAGGAAACGAGTGGTGGTATCTCCGGCAACCGGTGATAACCGGTTGAAGAAACGGAGATCGGCTGTAACGAAGGTGAAGTTGAAGAACTTACCGGCGGTGCAAACAAAAGCTCGAGTTCTCGGAGGATTAGTTCCCGGCTGCCGGAAGCAGCGGTTGCCGGTGGTGTTAGAGGAAGCGAGTAGTTATATTCCGGCACTTGAGATGCAGGTGAAGGCTATGAGTGCTCTTGTTCAGCTTCTCTCCGGCGGAGGTAGTTCAGATTCCGGCACCGGCGCCGGTGATGCTGGTGGTGATGGTGGTGGTGGAGGTCAGGTTAGTTATATCTGGTCACCACCGTGGTTGTGATGGTTAGTGGTGTTTGGGTTCTGTTTTGTGTATTTGGTTTTGCTGTACAAGTTTGTTACTGTTGAAATACATTCTGTTTTTTTTTTTAATTTGTTGTTGTTGTTATTTTTTGGTTGGTGGTATATAATTGAACAATCGAAAACTCATTATTGTTGAGAGATTTGTGTACTCCGTAATTAAATGGTACTTCCCTAGCAAATAGCAAATAGTTGGATTATACAATTATACGGAGTGGTATTTGAGGAATAGGTTTTCTCGGGTTTTCATATTTTTATTGAAATCAGGGTGTGGTGTTTTTGCGTTTTGGTTTTACTGTGTCTAATTCTCTGTGCATCCTCTGTTTTTTACTTTTTGTTTTCTTCCGACCTGGTGAAAATTTACTGGATTTTACCGTTTCTTCATCACATGGCATCGCCTCCACCTATTTTTCTCCTTTCTTCTCCAATGGACGACTCTGATTGGTCTTATAGGTTTAAATTATGTGAAGTATAGATACAGTGATTTAAAGGCAGAGAGTTTGTTCCCCGGTAGAAAAGTGAAGAAATTGATATGGTTTACAAATTACAACGAACTTGATATAAAAAGCTACTAAAATTTTGTTATTGAGAGTAATGGTTATCTTATTATTAAAAGATAGTTCATAATTGTAAACATTATTATCTATTATATGATTATCATGAATTGATTGATTACAAAATAGATTGTAATACTATATGAAATACCTAATCTGCTAGCATATAGAATATCTACTGAGGCATTGTCCTGGGATACCAATTAGTCCTGCAAGTAGCATAGCAATGTTGATTTCACATGGCTGAGGGCAAGAGGATGGTGCTCAGGTTTGATCATGAAACTTCACTGTACATTCCTGCCTATTTAGAGTATTTACCATTGAGCCACAACATGAAGACGAGTACTTTCAATTATGTTAGGATTACGGGTCAGAAGATTTCGGGATGATGGGTTGAATGTGATCGACCTCAAACACAAATTATATATTTGTATTTGTTAAAGATATCAACCTTAACCTGACATACGTAAAATTATGTTATGTTTTAGGTTGACATATTTAAAAACTCATTTCTATAAATGGGTAATATTTTATGCTTTAGTAACAATTTAAATATCAACAACTTACACTTAAATAAATATCATTTTGGAGTTGGTGACTTTTAAATTAAATTTGTTTTTTTGGCTCTCAACTAACAAACTGAGGTTATAGATTTAGCTTGAGAAAAAGGAACTGAGACCGAGTAATTAATTAAGTTGATGTAAATGAATCTAAGAAGGAAAATTAATTTATCTTCTGAACCGAATATATATAGCAAAAAATAAAAATCAAATTATCAAGCTTGAAATATTAACACTTTTTGAATAGTCTTGTTAAGATCTAAATAGTAACTTTATAAAAATCCTTAAACTTGAAAGGCTACGGGGTCAACATGTTTATTAAACGGTTGTGTTTAGGGTTAACCAATTTATTAAACGAGTCATGTTTGAGTTGCAGTGTTCGATAGTGGCTTATATTTGTCAACTCAAAACCTGATAATTATTGTGTCGTGTTAGGTACATCACCACTAATGAAGACCATACCTACAATTTATTAGGTCGAAATAGTAAACAAACGTGTTTCTTCCATCATGCACCATGTTCCGGTACCATGGATGGTCCTAGACATGTACAAACCGGTTTGTTGACCCAAACCGGTTCGGGTCCCAAACCGAAACCGGTTTGGTCAACCTTGGTCAAAACCGGTTTGGCCCGAAACCGGTTCGGGTCCAAACCGGTTTCAAACTTGAAAAACCCAAACCACCCAAACCGGTTTGGGTCGGTTTGGAATCGGTTCGGGCCCAAACCGGTTCGGCCCAAACCGGTTTTTTTTTTTATTTTTATTTTTTTTTTATTTTTTTTTTTACTTTGGATTTTTGTTATATTGAAATAAAATTTTAAACTTTTAATTAAAACATAAACATTTATAACACTTATAACATTTATATAATTTATATAACATTTATATAATTTATATAACATTTATAACATTTATATAATTTATATAATTTGTATAACATTTATAAACAATGTAAGCATTTTAACAATTTATATAACATTTATAAACAATTTAAACAATTCATAACATTTAAACATTTATAACAATTTATAACATTTAAAACATTTTAATAATTTAAACATTTAAAACTAAACATTTAACATTGTTTCTTCGTTCGTATTACTTGTACGTTTATTCCTCGCCACCTGAACCGGAACTGTTACGAAGGTAGTCATCATATGCCGCTTCATCATCAGTCATTCCCGGTGTCAATCCGCTCTCTACCTCGTCCTCGTATAATTCTGCTTCGTATTCCAGTTCTCCTTCAAGTGAACGTTTGTCTTGTACTCTTTCCGCGGCATCCAAATAATCTTTCAAGCAAATTGACATTTCAACTGCTTGTGGAGTTAGTCGAGTTCGTCTTATTGATATAACCCTGCCACTAACAGAAAAAGCAGATTCCGAAGCTACCGTAGAAGCTTGGACGGTTAGTAAATCTCGGGCCATAATGGATAGGATGGGAAATTGATCTTCCTTACCTTTCCACCAAGCCAACAAGTCAAAATTTTTAAATTCATGTGGAGTCATGGTCGATAAAAAGTTTGTAAGACCATACCTCCCGAGTTCACTACTCGGAGTGTCACCACGTTGACGTTTATTACATTCATCCCTTAAAGTATTATATAAATCAAACATTGGATCATTATAATTTTCGGCATTTGCCGCATGCCTTAAAGCATCATGAATTTGTGATGTTTCCCCGTATTTTAAAATATATCTTTGGTTATTACTAAAAATATCACGTAACATTCTTTTAAAACAATCTTTTTGGCCCTCAATCGTTTTTAAACCGTCTTTAACGGCTAAGTTTATGATGTGCGCAACACATCGACTATGAAAAAACACACCCTCACATATTGGTTTATATTTTAATTTCAAATGATCTATCGCAAGAGTGTTGTTTGACGCATTATCAAAAGATATAGAAAATATTTTGTTTTCTAATTTATACGTTTGAATAACTTTATCAATAACATAAAAAATGTTTTGGCCGGTGTGAGGATAATCAAACAATTCAAACGCAATCGTACGTTTCATCATTTGCCACGAATCGGGTTCAACCCAATGAGCGGTGACACAAATGTACGAGTCCGGTGAACCGTGAGGTGTCGACCAAACATCACTAGTTAAGTTAACACCGGTTTGTAAATTTTCAAAATAAGATATTAATTCATTTTTAGCCTTTTTCCACATTTTTAAACAATCTCTTCGAAGAGTAGCACGACTTACATTGGTGTAACGTGGTTGGAGAGTTCGTTGAATGAGTCGAGTCAAACGTTCGTTGTCGAAATGTTTGAATGGCAAGCTTTCTTGAATTACAAATTGCGCCATTTGCTCCCGAACCGCATCAACGTTATAAGCCCAAAGATTTCCTTCGTTTGTCATCGAAGCTTGACCTTGTGAAGGTTCACCTTTTAACGCTTTACAATATTTATTTGCAATATGGTTTTTCAACGTTGTGTTTGCATCTTTTTTGAAAAACTTATGACAAAACTTGCAACGAGCCTTGTTTGGACCGCTAGCCATTTGACATAAATCGTAATTGCACCATACTTCGGGGTTCCTATTCGTAGGAAGGATTGCTACCACCACGTTGCTTGAAGACGCTTCACAACCAACGGAAGATTGAGCACTTGTTGAAGCCATTTCAAGGATTTTTGTGAGAGCGTTTTTGAGAGCGTTTGAGAATTGAGAGTGTTTGTAGAGAGCGTTTGAGCGTTTTTGAGATTTTTGAGAGTAGAGAGTGTTATAAGTTGTTGTGATTCAACCCAAAACATCAAATACATATATATACTAACTTAGTGGGGGTATAATGGTAAAAAAACCTCCAAAAAACGGTCAAAAATGGGTTATAACGGCTATATAGCCGTTACCCAACGGTAACCGGGTCGGGTTGAAACCGGTTTGAAACCGGTTTGGAAACCGGTTTGGAAACCGGTTTGAAACCGGTTTGAAAACCGGTTTGGAAACCGGGTTGAAACCGGTTTGAAAACCGGTTCGGTTTGAAACCGGTTTGGGTTTTGGAAGGGGTAAACCGATGAGAAACCTCCGGTTCGGGACCGGGTTGAAACCGGTTTGGGCCAAACCGGTTTGGGCCAAAAACCGGTTCCGGTTTTTTTGGCCGAACCGGTTCCCGAACCGGTTTTTTTGGCCACCTCTAGATGGTCCACATCCCTCTAATGAGTACAACACTATCCAACTCAACTATGAAAGTATAGTGTTAACTAAAATTGCCCTAAGTTCTAATCTTCCCTTTCTCTTATTGAACAATTACATTATTAGCTATTTTGATTATGTTTATTTGTATTTATCAAAAGATTAAACCAACGGCACCACCATTGTTATCTTTACGAGACCTATCACACCAGCCATAATTTATATTATCTTCGGTGTTAACAAACACCACCATCACAAACATAGTGTGTAGCCACTAGCCACAACATTAACATCTTTCTCACCCTCATCCCTCCTTTTGTCGTTTCTTTTTCCCAAATTGAACATCGATTTGACGCATAGTTAACATAATTACACAAACACACCTAACTACATATCTATTATTAAAATTAAAAACAAACACATACACATAAAATGATATACACACCCTAATTAAAATCATATTTCACAATACACACTCAAATACCCAAACTAAACACAATATCCCACAATTCATAATTACATACCCATTAAAACCTAAATCGTGTGAGATAGTTCTTTTGTGTTTTTATAACCATATACTTATAATGAAGGACAGACAAACACCTACACATATGCAGCCAACCAAGCTTTTTTTGTTTTCATAGTGTGTTGGAGAAGAGGAATGAAAACGGGCGTCACAAATGAGACCAAAGGCGGTGGCAAAAAGAAGTTGGAGGTGGCTCAAACACGATGGCTTGCAGCGATGATCGTATATAAATAAAAAGTAAAAGTTTTTGTTTCTTAAATATAATAAATCCAGTTTAATTGTTGATACCCATAAGGTTTAATATATCTAACTAGTTTTTTTACCCGTCGCGCGTTGCGGCGCCATTGGACGCGGCATGATAAAGTATAAACTACAATCGACCTAACTCATTTTCAAACTGAATTTACATCAAAACGTAGAGAACTCGAATTTATACCGTTGAATGGACACGTTTTATATTAGACCCGACAAATTATCAAATAAAATATGTGTCGAAACGTAGACAAACTCTAAACAAAACAAAAAAACACTTGCAGTGACACCGTATTTGTCATGATAAAGTATATATTACAATCGTCTCGCTCATTTCCAAACTAAATTATTAACGTCGAAACATAAAGTAACTTTTTTTTATAAAATTAAGCTCACGTGATGCGGCACTTTTTCAAACCTTGTTATTCGCGTTACTACGGTGACATCGACGTGGTTAAGTACGGAAAAGAAACGTGTGAATTTGCGATGTTTCGATATAGATAAAAAATTACTATATATAGTACGTTGCAGCATAAATAAAACCTACATTGACGCGGCAATCACTCAAGAAAAATAAAAGTGATTGGAAAAAAAATATCAAAAGAGAAAGGAAAAAGGAAGAAAAGAAAACTAAAAACAAAAAATGCAACTCATTTGATTCGAACCCAGGATGGTAGATTAAAAGTCCTAAACACTATCTTAATATATTTGAAACATAAATTATAATGTGACTTTAGAAGTTTTAAAAAAAAAACGCCGACCTCTACTTTTAAGTATAAGGTAGTTTTCAACGCCGCGCATTGCAGCGTATTTTTCATCTCTAACTAAGATTTAAAGTGAAACGTAAGAAACAAACTTGTAAAAAAATACTAAAGAAAAACCAAACGTCACCCCCGAGACGCGAACTTAGGTAGATTTAATATAAGTTATACCCAAAATGTAGAAAACAATAATAATAACACAAACAATATGTAAAAAGAATAACACCAGTACAAAAATAACATACTGAAAAAATTTAGCTGCCCAAGTCTCGAACTTGTGGCAATGTTAAAAGTAAATGAGTACCACGAATATTGAAAAATTTTAGCTGCCCAAGTCTCGAACTTGTGGCAATGTTAAAAGTAAATGAGTACCACGAAGTCAATGTCCTTTTTGGTTTTAAGATTGAAATGTGCTTATTATATAACAAATTAAGTTGTGTGGAACATCACCTACCGACCTTCATAAATAAGGTATAGTAATATGAGTTACTATTAGGTTATACATCTATCACATACATTTCATGATGTTGTAAACTATAGTGCATAAGAAACAACCACATTTTATCTTTAAATGATGACTATATATATAAAAATCATATGGCCCTAGATTTTTGGAGTAAAGGACCATGTGGGTTGTTGGAGAACCCCACAATGGGAATCATGTGCCCCTACATAATATATAGTTATTTATGAAATTGACCTTAATTACTAGGGTCACTCTCACAAAACTATCGCTACCACAATACTAGCTACCTGGCTAAGTAATAGACAGACATCTTGCATATGTGATATGTGTCTCTTTTCTCTTGTTGAATATTCACTAAATATGCCATTGAATTTATAGTTTTATGATATAAAACACAAACATATGCACATTTATTTATATAATACTAATTACCAACTTTGTTATGCATTATTGTTTGTACTTTATGTTTTGTAGATTGTAACTTGCTTTGTTTCTTCTTTATTTTTTTACTTTTAACCCTATAGTTTTTATCTTTTACATTTAACACTAACATTTTTTTCACTTTCAACTTAAGTCTCATTTACTTTAAATCTTTTATAAAATTTTCATTTTACGTCTTGGTCTAAACTTTCGAGTTAACATACTGCAACATGCGTATGTGGTTCAATATTTTTACATCTATTTTTTATAATTTACGTTTCGTTCTAATTTATAAACATTAACACACCGTAACGCACACGTATGGTTCTAACTTTTTACGTCTATTTTTCGTTAGGTTTTAATTCTTTTGTTTTACGAGTTTTTCTGATGTTGATAATCGCTAACAACGATATGATATTGATGTCACTTGGCACGATTTTACGGCTCCACCGCAACGCGTGAAGCTAAATACTAGTTATAACTAGTACAATACTAATTATCAATTTGGTTATGCATCATGAATTGTACCATGTGCATAATGGGTTGTACCCACCTTTTTTCTAATCTTTAACTTTTTTATTTTAATCAAATACTTTTATATCTTTTATTATTTAGCCCCAATATTTTTTTTACTTTCAACTTTGATCCACTACATTTCATATTATAAACATTTTCGTCTTTCGGTCAAAATTTTGCGAGTTAACACTTTGAAACGTGCATGTGTGGTTCAACGTTTTTACGATAATTTTTCCCATTTAACTGCCCTGTCGCACATACTGGTCCTAAATCAACTTACCTATTGTTCTAGATTCTATATGTTTTGCCTGCATGGTTCAACGTTTTTACGTCTACTTTTTGTTCGGTTTTGATTTTTTTTTATTTTTAATACGAGCTTTGTCAGTATTGATGATCACTGACGGTGGTGTGTCATTGACGCTGTTTGACACGGTTTTACGCTGTCCGCTGCAATGCGGGGGACTTAATACTAGTTATATATAGTTAGAAATAGTAAAAAGTTATATATATTATCGTACCATGGTAATTTGATGGATGATTATATGCTTTATCTTTGTTTTAGGGGTTCATATAAGGAGTTAAAGATTGACTTATTTAATGATAAATTTTTTTAACTTTCTGCTTAGTGTTGTGGCCACATTAGTAGTCTACATTATCAAAAAACTAATAGGCTTAAGTCTCAGTGAGTAATAGATCGTTCGAGGAAAATAAACTCAAACTTAGAAGTGTCTATAAATATTTTCTAAGTTAGGATTAATCCTGACCAATAAATTAAAGTTAAGATTATTAAAATCCAACTACTCTTAAATTTAACATAATTAGTTTCATATACATTTCTCAAACATATAATGATTGATTTTAATATTCATTATTATGATTACTTAACTTTTTAATTAAGATATGAAGTGCTAGTTGTAGTTAGCAACTTGAAAATCACTAGTAGTATCAAGAAGTATGTAATAATGGATAGCTCGTTAGTTTATTTGGTTCCGTATAAACTTATGTAAATTTTCTCAACATCATATAAACTTACACTATATTAAACCACTGTCAAGGAATAATCATTTTTTTTTGTTTTATATAAGAAGGTTTTCTCCCCACCCCACCGGTTACCTCCTGTTCACCGGTATCGCCTCCGCCCACCGCCGTTGATCTCCGGCGCTTGCTGGTGACTGATATCCGGTGCTTTGATGGTGTATATGTGGCCTCTCGATTTGGTTTATATTTTGCGGTCTCAGTGATGGTCTCAAATGGGAGAAGCCCCATTTGAGACGACATGTCACGATGATGGTCACTGTGATGCTTGGTTGATGATGACGATCATACGAACATCTAAGACCACTTAAGGTTACATTTTGTATCTGATTCTTGTAGGTTAACAATTGTTTACTATTGTTTTTCCGGTCCATTCTTATGAACTATCTCATCGGATACCAATTGTGGTTTGTTATATCATTGTTTAATGTTATAGATGTCATGAAGGGATGTGGCTTATCCGAGATGATAGTTGTTCTGTTGGGTATGTTGTTGTTTTCGTATTTACGTACGTTGAACTCTATGGGTTGTGATGATATGATTGGAGTGGTGTTAGTTGCCTAGACATAGGTGTCGTTTATGGTTAATAGTTGCAACTAAACGTCGGTTCTGACATGGTTGTCAAACAGAGTTCACAAGGCAAAATTTATAAGAATATGATTTTTATTCTCGTTCAAGAACTCATATCTTGCACATGTTGCTTCATTTACAACTCCACAGTTCAATAAGGCAACTTTAGACAGGATGCGATGAATTAAAGCCCTTCATGCGAATACATTCACCTTAATTGGAACCCATTTGTGCCAATGAAAGTCAATAAGAGCCAACGAGAATTTGGTTTCTTCAATCTTTTGTTTAAGTTCTTTTGAGCAAAATCGAGTTGAGATGTCCATATAATATTTTGTATAAATTCCAATAGCTTGTAAATTCCTTGTAGTTTTGATAATGCGTTTCTAAGGCCCATTGATTGAGTTTTTAACTAGGAGCGTCAATGATCGGTTTTTATTACGATGAATGGCTCGTATACATCTGTTGGAAATTTATTGATAATATTAATATGGTTATTAATATTTAGTCAATAAATTAATGTGTTTAATGAAAATTAATGTGTTTAATGACATTAGGAATTAATATTATGGGAAGTTGTCACACATTGGAGGAAAGAAAGAATATAAAATGGTTTATATTCTATAACCTCTTGTCTATATTGTTTCCTAAGGTTTCACACTAAGTGGATTCGCGACCCTTAACTCGCACTCGCACACGCGCGCGGGGCGTGGACATGTGGCGCTTTAATGGCGCACTTTGCACTTCGCATCACCGCGAGTCGCCTTAGTATTTTTGAAGGTTGGTTCGAGGGTTCTAGATCAATCCTGGCAATACAAACTGCTTCGGCTGTTGTACCCTAGGAAACAAAATGAGTTCTCCTGGTAGGCTCGGAATTTGTTTTAAGGGCCTCGTGTTAAACACGATCCTCAGCTTTTACATTTCTGTTCATCTATTTCTGTAACTTACTATTGTAAAAGAGATTTGTAATCGTTTATTTATGTTCATTTGTATTGAGTATATTAATAAAAACTGTTTGAGTTTAATTTTTATACGAACGGTTCCTACAACATTGATTCAAGTTTTAAATCTACAAACCCAATTGAACCTATACCCGCCCCGCCATGATGTTCCCAATTGAGAGTGTTGAAGCCTTCCAAGATGATAAACGTTTGCTGATTTTTTACGTGATCGAACCCCAACTTTTAATGATGTTCATTTTGCTTCCAACAAGCAGGCTAAGATAAATGAAGGGTAAATTCCCTTCTTTGCCATGTAACTTTTTAGCGAGAGATCAAAATTGATCTTCAACCTAGATGTCAAATGAAACATCTAAGAATCTAAGCGATGTTTGTTATATTTCTTTTGGAGCAATGCCCCAAGAAGAGGGCGTCGTAGGCATATAAGAGATGGGATATGTTTGGCCCTTCGTTGGGAAGTTGCACATCTTAGTAGACTCCCAAAGACTTAGCCGATGAAGTCCTTCCATGACGATGATAAAAAGAAACAATGATAGTGGGTCGCCTTGTCTTAACCAATTTTAAATGTGTTTGTATTACAACTTCTATATAACTTATTATTTCTCTTACTATGATTTTATTTGTTTATGATAGTACTATTTATATTGAATAATTTATGATATCACTTTTATTATTATTTTGTTTACCGAAGAACACACTTTCTACTTTGTATTTACTCTACTTTTAAAATATCACACATGCACTCTCTAGAGTTTACATATGTAATCATTTAATTTAAAAAGTATATAAGTGTATATCAAGTTGTATTCATTAAATTTAAGAAATTGGATTTTATTACTTCAAACTATTACCTATTAACCAATATTAATCCCAACTAACAATTTAACTAATATTAATCTCAACTTTTAATTTTGTTACTAATAAGTGTCACAGTCTAATTATTCGTTAACTCATTATGTTTTTGATAATGTATCACGTGACATGACCCGTAACGTGACATAGAACATAGTTACAACTAAAAATATAAATGTATCACTCACTCTTTTAAGAGTAAAATGCTCTTTTCGTCCCTGACGTTTTCTTGAATTTGTCATGTCAATCCAAAAACTTTTTTTTTTGCAATTTCAGTCACTGTAGTTTACCAAACGTTGTCATTTTCATCCACTGCACTAACTCCGTTAAGATCTCCGTTAAATATGATTCTATTTTAGTCTTTTTCAACACCCTAATTATCTAATTAGAAAATATTAATCAATTAATATTCAATTAAAACTAAAAAAGACATGAAGCGATAGTGAGACCGGACACTTCGATTTAAAAACTTTGATTAGCTCTAACTCATTTTGTTTGATTGAGGTCTGCTGTGAGATTTCAATTAATCTTCACGTTTTGTTCGAACGTGTACCATTGTTCGATTGAGGTATGCTGAGGGATTGAGTTCCGTTGTGAGATTGGGGTCCGTTGTGTGATTGAGGTCTGTTGCTGTCACGTTTTGTTTGATTGAGGTATGCTATTGTCACGTTTGTTCGAACATGACAACAACATACCTCAATCAAACAAAATGTGACAACTGTATATCTCAATCGAACAACGATGCATGTTTGAACAAACGTGAAGATTAATTGAAATCCCACAGCAGACCTCAATGTAACAGCACTGGTTAAAGTTAATCGAAGCGACCTGTCTCATTAGTCGCTTCATGTGTTTTTAATTTTAATTAAATATTAATCTGTTAATTTGTTTTAGTTGAATAATTAGGGTTTTGAAAAGATTAAAATATCCTAATATTTAACGGAGATCTTAACGGAGTTAATGGAGTGGATAAAAAAACAACATTAGTAAATTATAGTGATTGAAATGACAAAAAAAACTGTTTGGATTAAAATGGTAAATTTAATAAAACGTTAGAGACGAAAATAATATTTTACACATCTTTTAATAAAGATTATTTTTTAAAGTTATTTAATGTAACCCATATACAAACATCAAATGATTCATATATATATATATATATATATATATATATATATATATATATATATATATATATATATATATATATATATAGATTTATTAATTTATTATTTTTAATTATGTAATACACCATGTCACATGTCAAATAACAAGCAACGTCACTTGCCACGTTATCAAAACTAAATGGACATATAGATGAGACTATAATTGGTAGCAAAACTAAAACTTAAAATTAAATTGATTAAATTATTAGTTGAGATTAATGTTTAACAATAATTAATAGAGATCGGACTATTAAAATCTATTTACGGTGAAAAGAAAATTAAGTGATGGGGTCCAACTGCACATCAAACAAAGAAGCATGTGGGAAAGAGACACCAAGTGATTCGTACATAAGGATAGGGCCCGGAATCCACCTTTGGTTTGGACGGTTTTTTCTAGGTTACTTAAAACCATAAGACATTCATGATAAATATATTTTCATATGTTGTGATTACAAAATCTAGTAATAGTATTCACAACTTATTCTTTAAAAGTTTATGAGTGTAAACCTTATATTATATGAAATAATTTTGAGTGGTTGTGAGCGGATAAGAGAGAAAATATTACCGTTCATCTGTAAATTTAAAAATTCATTGTTCAACCCTTATATTTTAAAGTGATTGTGAGTAGAGTGAGAGAAAATATTATGATAAAAGATATAAAAGTATTATTCAATTGAAAGGATAGAGCAAAAGTAGTGATTTTAATGTAATTATAAAAATAAGGATAAGAAATGAGTTGTGAATGCTCTAACAAATACATATACACAAATTAATTCGTACATTATGATTTTATGTTGATTTATATGATTAAAGTAATGATTAAAGTAATTAAATAACAAATTAACTAACTTAAACAAGAAAACACAATTAGGAGCAAGGTAGTCCCACGTCAAACTTCTTTAACGAAATTCATTTAAGTCCTAAAACTTTTTAAGCCCAAGATTAATTCATTAGTCTAGGGCTTCCTAAAGATACTTCTCGAAAGCATGCTCCATGACAACGATAATGTAGTTTATAAAACTCAAAACACTATCATAGTGGAGTTTTCAACCTTCAACATACTATGTCTACTTGTGATAAATGTTTGTTTAATCGCAACACTGTTTCAAATATCACTCAATACTCAACCTTATTGATATAACTGTAAGATTGTTATTGTGACAGACATTTTAACTAAAAAACTAAATATTTTCGAATCACATGACATGAAATTTTAAATTTATAGACAATGTAAGCCAACTAAATTAGTAGTTAGAAGCACATAATAAACAAAGCTCGGTTATTACCATGTGTCCTTAAACTTTTACACATTCTATTTTTAGCAGATGAAATAAATTTCTATACATTATAGCTTCTTTTTTATAAATGAATAATTCTATTTAATATTTTGTTATATACATATTTATGCACAATCAATGACTTCTTTTTTATATTATAGCTTTGTTTAATTTTATTAGTCATGGTTTTTGGATACTTAAATATGTTAAATATAGAATCTTATACGTTTAGAGTAGTTTAGAAAATTAAAATTATTGTAATCTCAACCAAAATTTAAAGTTGTTCAAACTTTCACCCAATAATAATGATTATGATGGCTCTTGTTTAGAGCATATTTGGTTCACACAATCCTTTGAAATAAAAATTATAATTACAAAATTTTCCATTCCAAATTGTATTTGGTGGCATTACATATAAAAAAAAATTAAAATATTTTCATTCATTCATGAAATTTCAACTTTCCGTCACTTCTTAAATGGTATTTTAAATATTATAAAAGAATATTGGATGATTACGGTATACTCAACTTGAACACTTATCTCATTGTCTTTTTCATATATCATCATAAATTAAAATCAAAAGTCAAAGTCCAAATCAAAATCAAAATTCTTACCAAGTAGACCTTCCAAAATCAAAATTCATTAACGGATCAAAATTTCTATGTTGCCACTTCAAGAGATGGACAATTGAATTGAACAATCAAATTCAAGCGATGAATATCATATAAATAACAATTAATCGGAACCCTTGAACATATGAATAGCAATTTCTTGATAGAGGGTAATTTAGTAATTTAACTTTTTATAGAATTCAATTTTTTTATTAAAGTTACCAATCAAACAACCCTAAAATTCCAAAGAGCTCCATTCCGATTCCAATTCAAAATTTTATTTTTTTAGTTCCGCTAAATATTTTTTATGAATCACGCCCCCTTAATTTATAAGTTTTTTTTGTTATCACTAAAAGATATTATAAAAGTTAAATCAGTAATAAAATATTTACATTGAATTGATAAATAAATCAAATATATATTATGCTCGATTTAAAAGTGCCATATAAAGAATCTAGTAAAGTATATTTCTTTGTTCCCCTTTTTGCATAACATATTTAATGAATATTCAAATCCAAGATATGAAAGCCAATAAAATGCATAGAGAAATGAAAAGGACAATGAATCAGAAAATGTATTGAATTTCAAAGGTGTCGTAAATCACATGGAGGGGTCATGGGTTCGTTTGTCCTTGAGGCTCCTCCTACTCAAAATTTCTTATTAAAATATAAAATAGAAAAATAATTAAATATGTGTGTGTGAATTATCCAAAAGATAACTATGAAATAATTATTTTAAATAATTAAAAAAATCTGCATCAAATGATAACAGTTTGATATCTATAAATCATTTATTTATTATGAAATACTTATATATCCATTTAGTATATGCATAAAATTAGTGTATTTAATTTAGTAAACTGTTTATAAAATATAAAAACCTATAGTGTATTTATTAGTGAATATATGTATTCCACAATCAATAAAATGTTTTCTACATGTTTGTGGTTGTTATATATAAGATTACATCAGGAACATTAGTTAGGTTAATGCAACATCCTCAATTTTGTGATTCAATTAATAGTTTTATAGCATTACCACTAATAGATTTGTAACGCCGGTGTTTTTCGCAAGTGACTTTTTATCGTAAACTTTATTTCAAATTTTGTAAATAATTTCAAAGGAATCACAAAGTTCATTGCTATTTTTGTTATATCCGTTAAGATTTTTGTGTTTTTGTTGCTGTTTTTTAAAACATGATCATGACATGACTTAACATGAAGTTGATAGAGTTAGTATTTGGAGTAAAGAGATTCGGGTAGTAAATGTATCGATTATCCAATGAACATCTCAAATCAATGGACACCTATATAGATAGTAGAACAATGATGCCATAAACACGACTTATTGAGTGAGATTTTAGTGGATACATTTGTTTTAGATTGTTCTAATGCAGATTAGGCATGTCTTTATGCTTGAACAATATTTTTTGAAATTTAAAGATTATGTGTTGTTATGAATAATTATATCATTACAAAAGTAACTTTATATAGTTTAGAAAGAACCTAGGATGATTAAATTTCTTTATATCGATCTTATGGTTACTTTTATATCAGTATCATACGATGCGTTTTTATAACACGTATGAAATACAATAACATAGAAAACTATTTGAAATATAATCTTTAAATTATCTGCTTCTAAAATGTAATTGTTACATAAATTGATAAATTATTTTTTTTAAACTTTGTTTGGGTATATAACCTTTTACATACAAGTCACTTTTAGCATCGTTATACTTTATTTTATGTTCATTAAAAAGCTCTATAAATAGTTGTGCTTTTAGTTGACAATACATCTGCATATTCATCACTAAAACTAAAATATTTATCTATGACTTAAATAATACAAGTTATCAATATACAAACTAATTACAATGATACAACTAAAGCTTTAGTTTAGGTCATTCAAGTAGAGGAGGATTACCATTGATAGCATGCAATATCAATAACTATGGAAATATAAGAAGAAACCATAAATTACACATCTCACCTATTACATCAAATCATTATATGTTTTAAAACAATTATAATATTGACAAATTTGTATATCCTTCACATTAAAGCATTAAAAAAGTACCACATGGGAGGACCATAATCAAACATCATGACCCCACACACACACATGGAGCTTTGTGCATGTGGCAACAATTTGTAGGTGGAAGATGATTAAAATTTTCCTTTTGCATGTTCAATGTATTCATGCCAATATTTGTCACTTCTTTCCTTTAAAGATGGAAAGGCCTAGGAAGGAGCTATCAAACAAATCAAAGATAGTGATAGGGTGTCAAATAATTGAGGGTTGAAGAATATATTAATATTTTAAGTACCATATATGAAGTCAACTTTGCCTTTAGTAACTTCAATGGAACATTATTTTTACCACAATTGTTTTATGTAATAAGGGTTGCGAAATTCAGGACAATTGATAAGGTTGTTGGTTTTTGTCATTAAGATAATAAGTTCAAATCATAAGAGCAACATCCTGTACAAAATGTAAGGCAAGGGTGTGCGTGTTAGATCGCTAAACGATTATATCCTTCCATGGATCATGCATATAACGAAAACTAACACAAGCACTAAGTATGCTCTTTTTTTCCTATAATAAAAAAATTAATTTACCTATTTCATGAAACATTTAATATTTTTGTGAACAAAATATAATGGTTTATCATGATTAAATAAATGCAAATGGTTAAAAGTTTGTACAAGTAATTTGACCATTTTGTGCCGTCAATAGTTTAATTGTATGTGAACTTAAAATTTTACGTATAAGAATTGGGCTTAAAAGAACCAATGGACTCAAAACCCATAACCTTTATAGTTTATACTCTAGACTAGCCCATGGGCCAGCATTTCCTCTTTCATTAAAAATCTGTGATGTTTGGACTCAAATTATAAAATAGTTTGTCTATAAGTAAGATGCAAAATTATAATTTAAAATCTAAGAGGTAAAATAATTTGACTCAAATCAAATTCATCTAGTGTTATTTACTAATTACAAATTAGCATAAACTACAATTTCAATTCATAATTTAGTGTTTTCATGTTATTTAGTCAAGCCCTGAATGTGACGTGTGTGTAGTGTATAACAATGGGACCAAGATATGTCGTGAATGCAGAAACTAATAATATTTGACACTGAAAGAAAAAAAAAATCATTTTTACATATGATGAAGCCTCTAATCAGTAAATTAAAAGTCTACCTTATCAGCAAGTAATTTCAATATATGTAACAAGTTCTAGCATAAGTTAATGTCGGGAAGGCGTTAAGCAGCCAATCATTTTTATTTTCTATGTTAATATAGCAAGGTTGTTTACCATTCTAGCATTTGTATATCATTCATCGTGTCAAATAGTTACAAAGGTAAGAAATATGATGGTCGTTTTGTTCTTTTAATGTATGAGCGTAGTTGTTGATGTACCCATTTCTAGCTCAAACTCATTATCGAAGTTAGGTAAACCCAACATCGGAGGTTGTAAAGTTGTTATTTTCAACTTCTCAAATGCTTTTTATGTGGCTTTCAACTTCACAAATGAACATCATAGGCCACTTGATAGGTTTTTCTAACATAATAGGTTTTTCACAAATGAACATCGGAGGTAGTATTTCTTTTTCTAATATTTACCAACCGGTTTCTAATTTTATTAGTCACTTGCAGCAATGTGTGGTTGATGAAGTTTTTCTTGTCTCGTGCATATACAAAGGTACTTATTTTGAAAATGAGATCAGTTTTCAATAGAACTATACAATATTGTTGAAAAGAATTTAAATAAAAAAGAAAGCATATTAGATATTGCAAGTTATATTAGAAATATTAAATGATGTATTTAGTCTATCTAAAAAATTAAAAATAAGGTGAAAAATAAAAGAGAGTGAAAGATGACCATAACATAAGTTGAATTATATATTAAGAGTGATAAATGAACATTTTGCATTGTCTAATGGTCTCATTAGCACTAGCTATCATCCATAAACATATTAACTCAAGTTGATATTTTGCAAAATTATATCGTATTTAGTTTGAGTTTTAAAATATTATAGTTATTATATTATCGTTTGGTTAAGTTTATCTTTGGTCATTATAATAATCTCTGGTTGTTAATAATTTAGATTAATCTACCATGAGTTTTTAGTAGATACTGTAAATATATCCTCAAATATTAAATAATATACACACAAACTAGTAATCCTAATTGTTAAGACGCCTGAGGATTAGTTCTAAAGGCCTGAACCCAAAACAACCTAAACTATCAATCATCAAAATGTTCCATGTCATTTTTTGTCAAAACCATCAAAAAGATCCCTAAAGGGGTGAGTTGCTACCCAAAAGTACAAAAAAACAGACTAAATTACAAATATCATCTGTTGGGTGAAAATTATGGAATGGATTCTTTCAAGCAATGACTTTCACTCAATGTCCTTTTTTTTACAAAAAAGGTTTTACGTAATACATCGTTTTTACTAACTGAGGTTAATAATTCTGTTAAGTCAAAGGCATTATTGTCATTTTGTTCATAAAGGACTACTTTTGTAAGTGTTCAAGCTTCTTTTTATTTTTCAATTATAATCATTTTTTTCTTTTATTATTTTTATGACTATTTAGCTTATATATTTTTATATAATATATATTATTTTATTTATTTATTTTTATTATATACTTGTCATTATATATAATATATATCTATATTATATATGTAACACATAAAATACCACTAATTGTTATTAAACTATTTTAACTCTAATGAATAAGTAATTTAAAGTCATTTTTTAAACATCTAGCTTTCTAACGGCTATATTTAAAAAAATCCATCATAATGTATTATTCATCTCATTCATCTTTAATTTTTTTAAAAACCCTAAATGGCATATCGATGTGATAATATTTTTTAATCACGTTTATAGTACTCATTTTGATCCATTAAAGATGACTCGACACATAAAGATGCTAATTGTAGCCCTTAATTTACCAAGAAATTAACATCTACAATCACCCGTTTAATTCTTTGTTTGTGTTATTTGATTTTTTTAATGTAATTTTAATTTTTAGTATATTTAATTCTTAGTTTGTGTAATTTAAAAATGAATTGTTTAATTTTCATTTTTAGTTAAAATGATAGCATACTTAAAGATAATATCACAAAATCATAACTCCAAACTAACGATTGTTGAATAAAATTAGCATCCAAAAACTTAAACTATGAATATTAAAATACTTCAATCGTATGAAAGATTGAACACAATTTTTTAACGGGATAAATAAAAGAAGTTGATCATAATATTGATCGTAGATATTTAAAACAAATTTTAATAAAAAATTGTTTTGGTTGTAAAAATTAAAAGAGACTACATGAAGTTTTTAAAAAAAGTTAAATAGTGTTTGCAAAAATGATCAATAATCCTTGGAGGAATAAAAACATAAGTCAATCACAAATGAATGAGAAAAGAGTAAGTAAAAAATAAGTATATAAAATAAAACAATTAAAATAGTTTTAAAATGATAAAAGTAATAATTCTAATCAAAAAAATGAAAACAAATAAATTTTATTATAAAAATTGTTTCAATCTGTAATAGGTTTTTAATATAAACCATAAACCAAACTATTTAACACAGTTGAAAATTTTATACCAAAATGGTATTAAAATCTTTATACCATAAGCCAAACTATTTAGCACAGTTGAAAATTTTATACCAAAATGGTATTAAAATCTTTATACCATAAGCCAAACTATTTTTAAATTTTTTTAAACCAAAATGGTAATAAAAAAGCGACAGTGAAATAAAACCGATTACTAGTTTAAATTATATAACATGAAAAAAATATATATTTTTAACCCTCTAATTGTAGTCGTACAACTAGAAAAGTAGATAAATAAATTCTAAAAAACAAAAACATATATATACATATATATATATATATATATATATATATATATATATATATATATATATATATATATATATATATATATATATGTATATATATATATATATATGTATATATATATATGTATATATATATAATAACTTAAAACACTATTAATAAAAGTATATTTTATAAAAAAATTTAAATATAGTTAAATAATATAATATATTATAAAATAAAAAGTGTATAACAAAGGATAAAATAAATAAAATAAAAAGATAAAGAAAAAAAGAGTAGTAAAAAATTACAGATTTCGTCCTTTAAGTAATAAGGGCAAAACAGTCATTTACACAAAACTAACAGAAAAAAGTTAACTTTTGTTAGTTGAAAGGACATAAAATGTGATAAGTTTTCAAATAAAGGACGTTCAGTGTAATTATGAAAGTTTAAGGACAAGATCCATAATTTTAAACATACTTAAATGACAAAAAAATATAAAATTTACTCTAAAAAAAAGGAGAATAGGAACATTATGCAACAGCTAAGTTCTTGGATGAACCTGAGGGGCTACCCGCATGGCTTGCAACGATATACCCGGTTTTAGTCTATCAGTATCAACCCAATCGGTTTGTACGCCCCCGCCACCCTATTATTGATAATAATATATAAATCAACACATAAGCGTTACCAACATGAATTATAAATTTAAAATATATTATATCATTCATCTTACGTATTTAAACTACATTGTAATACTAAAAATCACCTAATAGTAGAGGTGTGCAGAAAAACCTAACCGGTTTAAAAAACCGGTTTGAGCCAAGCCGGTTCCTAGCCCGACTTGCACCTGTGGTTTGTAAACCGGTTTGGTAGCCCGGTTGATAAAAAACCGGTTAGCCGGGATAAAAACCAATTTACAAATCGGTCCAAACCAATTTGAGCGGTTTGATGATTCTCATCAAAAAGAAAGTCTTGCAATGAACCGGGTTAAAAACAGTTTGTATATATTAAAAAAACCGGTTCTGTTGGAAAAAAAACTGGTTTGTACACCTCTACTATTAGGGTAGGGCCGAATAAGACCTATTTATCAGACTAAAAACTTGGGCTGGGTTAGTTTACTGGGCCTTTGTTTCTTTCGATTAATAATTTATTTATTTGTCTTTGTTGATCTGTTAAGTTGGGTTGATAGATTCAGAGGCCCTTGTTGTTTCATTTAATTTATCAAAGATCAAAAGCTAAAAAATGTCATTGAAAGTTTGAAACTCGCCTTTATTTAGGGTTTTTAAACAATTTTTGTTGCAAACTAGAAGATTTGCAATTATGTATGGTGACATGTTAACTCACCATTCTTGAGTTTTGTGAGGGTTAAAATGAATATGTAGGGATATAGATCTTACATAGTTTATATAATGAAAATTTTGTAATTATAAGCTCATTATTTCCTTCTAAGGGTATAACATGGGTTTAACATTGCGTTTTTAGGTTTTCACTTCCTTAATCTGCTTCTACTTTTTCCTCTTTGTTAATAGCGTCATGTTAGTCTTTTTCCTTCCTGAAAATATATTTTTAGAATCCAATAATACAACGTGATCAATGTTAGTAATGTAAAAATCGTGAGTCATGAACAAGAAATCGAACATAAAAGATACCTGATTCTAATTCAATCTTCAACCACAAAACCATTTGGATTATCCTATGAGTCATAAAACTCTATCAGATAAACATATTTCACATGTTACTTGTGATTGATTTATCGAATTAGACAGATATATTCTTGAAGGAGTAGAATTTGTATTCAAATTTGAGCACACTTGCGATAGAAGAGAGCAGCTTTATGTCTCTTTGTTATTGTTTTTTTGTTTATTGGATTTTAATAATCCCAACTTTAAATTATTGGTCGGATTTATCCCACCTCAGAAAATAGTTACATACACTTTCAACTTTAAGTTTATTTTTCTTTAATGATCTCTTACTAACTAAGAGTTAACCCTGTTAATTTTTTGATGATAGATTGCTTATGTGGCCAAAACACTAAACCAAAAGTTGAAATATACCATTAGGTATGTTAATTTGAAACTTTTGCACTCTAAAATATGTCAACCTCCACCTCCTTGTCTGAATCACTTGACGCGTTGGAAGTAGATTTCGGGTAACGATGAACGCTAGACACCGGAAAACAGACGTGATGGAGGCTGAAATTATACTCAAAGTTGGTCACGTTTCATCAAAAAAAATTAATGGGGTTAACTTCCAGTAAGAAATCGTTGAAGTAAAATAAGCTCAAAGTTAAGAGTATTTGTAAATATTTTTTTAAGTTGAAATTAATCCCGACCAATAAGTAAAATAACCTTTGTTTTTTAATCGAGGAGATAAGGGATATATTCCTTGGTGACCATAACAAAACCCAACACAACAAAATAAAGAATGGGCTGTTCATGTATGGCCCAAGCAAACTTTCATAAACCCTAGTTAATTAACCCAAGTAAATTATTTATTCAAGCCAATATTAATTACAAAGCCCAAATAACATTCAATAGTAAACCGAAACCGAATTCTCACAACACCTAACTCGTTTAATCTCTAATGTTATTTTCTCAACTAACAAGTTATTTCAATACACTAAAATATGCATGAATAACAATTAAATTACCTACAAGTAATGTTCTCTGTATATGGTATGTTGTTTTAGTTGTTTTCATCTTGTTAAATAATGTTAAATCTTGTAAAAAAGATACATACTTAACTCCATAGTGATGTTAAGTGTGTTTGAGAAACAACCACAACCTATTATTAACATTTGACGGGTTCATGCTTTACTTCTCATTTTTCGTGTCTCTTTCGGTAAAACCATACAACATTTAGAGGTACAAAATGAACCATGACATATACCTAAGATATACTATTGTGGATGATCATCTCTCGTTTTGATTAGCATATAAGAGGATTCAATCTTTGAAAAGGTTAATCAAGTGTGAAAATAACAAGTTCTTTTAAATATTTTTTAGAGAAAATAGTTAAAGAGAGAGTGATTCCATCTAAAACCGAGTTCTATTAGTTGAATTTTAGAAAGTACTTGCATAGTGTTCGGTTTCTCACGATTGTTTTTTGATTTGGTGTTATTGGAAAACTTATGATGGTTTTTTGTGTGTTTTTTAAAAATTTTGGTTTATGGTTGTTCCCTAAACCCCATTTACGAAACCCATCTGAGAAGCTGCACATTTCCAATTGCTCTCCAAAACCCTAAATAATAGCTTCACTCTTGCAGTGCCACATAGGATGGTCCGTAAATAGGGTTCACGGACCACTCATAAACCAACAGTTTCTAAAAATCACACAAAAAACCATTACAAGTTTGGAAACAACATAAAATAAAATAAAAATCATTTTAACTAAGGATGCTGGTCACATTATGTGGAAAGTGTCTGGTTCTTCTCATAGAGACATAGGCTTATTATTTGACCGGTTGAACCGAACTATGTTTACTTTCCAACTAAGTCCCCCTAAATATAGCTCGGTTACACTTTCAGGTTATATTTGCAAATTATAACCGCTCTCTTTGTCTACGTTTACTAATGATTGATATTAGTGTATGCACGTACAACATTAAGTTTGCTTTCCTAGTTAGTTAATGTTTCGACTTTTTAGACTAGCCACATAACCTCCAATCAACTTAAAACTTTGGTAGAAGTAAGTGCTAACCCACAACTCAAGCTAATAAGTTATAAGTGCATTCATAGTAGTTTTTTATCCTAATCCATATAATTAACTAAAAACCATCATCTTTTAAAAATTATTCATTTTCTAAAAGCTTCCCACATCATATTTCATATATCTATTCTTATTTCAATTTAATAATACTTAATTATTTTTTTATATTATTTTTTCACTCACAAACACTCAAAAATAAAAAATAATACATATGGAGGATGTATAGTGGCCTCTTGATATGCGGGAACATTATGGTTTTTCCTAAAAATATAGGGGATGAAAAACCTAATATAAGGGTAAAATTACATATTTTTACAGGTTTCTAATAATTTGAAGATGAGGGTTTAAATGGGGAAACTGATGTGAATGCTCTAAAGAGCTCATAGTTATCACGCTGTTGTTAAGATTTGAGCTAAACCAAGTTATATGACTTTATTTGTTTTTTGTATAGACTTGTACACTTGCTAAAGGGACGGTGGCTCAAATATTTTTGTTGTACATTATCAAATGCTTCAAACTTTATGTTTGGAGAAATGATCGATTCAAAATATGTACTGAACTTAACATATTGGGACTCATTTTTATTTTGTTTTTTTAAATCTCAGTCATTGCTTACTGATTTTGAAGCATCAACAAGAATCTATTCTTGAGCTTGAATCGAGGACACTGATTTGGTTTGGTTGTGGTTGGGAGCAAAGTAATGCTCGTGAAATTTTGTGAAGCTAACATGTCATTTACACTGTAAACATGATTTGTAATCATTTGATTATAAATTGATCAATTTGGTTTATCTTCTATTTAGTCAAAGGGTGAGGTTATAGTAAAAAATGAAGAAAAACTAAAAAGTTTGATAAAAATTATTATTCATTAGATCTTAGATCCAAACGCTAAGAAAATTCAATTACATAATGGTAAATAATTTATAAGGTTTATCTTCTATTTAATTCATTATATTATATATTAACTTTAAATTAACATTTATTTTTATTAAAGTATTAGCTTATTTTAAAACTTAACTATATAATTATTAAGTACTTTTATAATAATAATAATAATAATAATAATAATAATAATAATAATAATAATAATAATAATAATAATAATAATAATAATAATAATAAAATTTATAAATAATACTTAACTATATAATTATTAAATACTTTTATAATAATGATGATAATAATAAACCATACCTATATTATTTATACTATTATATAAAGCATTTGATGAAGACACAATTGTAATTTTACTTAAAATTTAAGATACCTAATATAACTTTTTAAACATAAGATAAAAGTGTTATATACAATAGTCGCTAATTTTTCCGTATTTAATAAATTTATTTCAATTAATATACTATTTTACATATATTATTTTAAGTATTATCTTATTTATAATATTTTAAAATAATATAAAAATGTATACATTTATTATTTATATATATACAACTTAATAATATTTGATTTAATTATTATTTTATTTAAATACTTAAGTATATAACGACTGAATATCTACATATTTATAATAATAATAATAATAATAATAATAATAATAATAATAATAATAATAATAATGGCCACATGTATCAACGTTTAAGTCAAATCGAAAAAGATGCTCGTAACAACCACCACATCACTATATATAACAAATAGTAAAAAATGAGTAGTGAAAGTGTAGGTTTTCTCAATGTTATCATAATAATTTTCTTTTTCTCAAAACTAATAAAAAAACCTACTTGTTTTTTTATAATTTACATTTAAATCTCTAAAGATTTTTAAAAACTAACCACAACACTTTCTCTCTAATTGTTTTTTTACAAATTGGTACCTACGCATTTAGTTTTTTTTTTTAATTTTTATATTTTTGTTATGTCAAATTTACATTTAATCACCTGAATGTTTTTTAAATTTTATAGTTAAGCATTCGAGTTATGTCAAGTTTACATTTAACCACCTGAATTTTTTTTTAAGTTTTATACTTAGCCTTCGAGTTATGTCAAAAAAATTTAATCAATTTACAGTATAGCTCATTAATTATAGTAAATGCACTACTTACGCATTCACTATTTTTCTTCTCTGTTTTGAGGTATTTGTTTTTATAGTATGTTTTGTTACATTTTTTATTAGCGTTTCACACGTAATTTTTTTTGGATGGTTAGTACTAACGTATAAATCATCCGAATTAAATCTTTCAACTTTTATAACCGCTGTTGTGTAGCGTGAGTCACACCCACTAGTTTTTTTATTAAAAGGTAAACGACCTCACACTTTTGTAGCATGATCAAAACTTTTGTTTTTGAAGGTTTGTATCTTAACATTTTAAGGATTTGATTATCAATATTTCACTAATATTATATGGTTACTAAAGTTATCAAATATATAAAGGGAAATGTTGTGGTACAAAGTGGGTTTTTGGTACGAAGCGTATGAAGTTCTTGTGTAATTATTCATTATTCCACCCTTAATTCACCATGTTTGCATGATAAATTTACCCATATTATGTGTTAATTTCATTATTGTGTGATAATTATCATGCAAATGGAAAATTTTCTTTCCTGAAATTTTCACCCCATTTTGTACATTTTTGTATTAAAGAAATCATTTTTAATTCTAAACTTTTCGAATACACATATTCATATCTAATTACCGAAAATAAACATGTTTGATTGTTTACATCTATACTAATAAAACAAAACAAATATCAGCCATATGATCATTTTTCTAGCATGTCGACATCATCTACACCTAATCTTCACTTATGATTGTGCACATGTTCTCATCATAATAAATTTATAATTTTTTGTAAAAATCTTAAGTTCACAAAAGTTTTCTTAAACGATGCTAATTTAATACAATATTAAGCATAAATTCTTTCTACAAATAAATAAGTCTTCGTTAAGTATACTTTAATGAGACTTAATTTTGTTAAAATATAATAGTAGCTAGTCATTATTAAAGCTAAAATTTTTAAAAATATTTATGGATATTTATGAATAATAATTTTTTTTCTTTACATACTATTGTTATAACTTAAATATGTTTGTTATATATAAAAATTCATTGTTTATGTTATCTATAACATATTTTATATTATACATACATATATATATATATATATATATATATATATATATATATATATATATATATATATATATATATATATATATATATATATATATATATATACACACACACATATAATCTATTATATAATTTTTATATTTCAACTCGTATAACACATAAGTATCTAACCTAATACGTTATTTATAACATGAAATAAATAAGAAAATATTATAGTTCTAAAAAAAAGGTGTTTAGGTTTAGTTAAATTATTGGTATTTATGGTTGTATCTAGCCATAGGCTGTTGGAACTTATTAATATGGTTTGTCTAAATTTATGCAACCTAAACATTGCACTTGTCACATTAAAATGACCCTTTTACGCTTTACGACGTGTCCAAGATATTAGCTTGATCTAGTTATTAATAGTTTATTTATTTAATTGATCAGTTTTTCATTCTACACAAATCGCCTTACTGGCTCACGTCATATCTATTCGAGATAACACTACTTAAACAAAGATATATCTAAAATAAATTCAAATATTATAAATTGGGGTCATCATAAATAACCCTTTGAGCAGGGGCGGAACTAGGGTATCGAGTACGGGGTCAAGTGACCACATTGATTTTTGAACCCGTAGTGTAACGTATAATGTCGTTTTAATGAATCTCTAGTTTTACAGAAAGTGAACCCATTTATATATGAAGGTTGAAATTATATCATAAAAATGTTGCTGGTTCGGTGGTAAGTCGCGCGCTGTATATAATATGAGGTCACGAGTTCGAATCTTTGTAGCAACCTTTTTTTTATTTTTTAATTAGGTAAAATTACTAAAATACCCTTATTCTTATAACACAAAATAAAACCCTAACCCTAGCCCAATTAGTTTTCTTCCATACCCACCATCAAGGCATCAACCTGCTGCTTCAAAACTCCAGCCTCCACTGCTCGACTGCCCCCCGCCCCCACCCCCACGTCGTCTGCAGGCTGCAGCCGCTCGACCGACCTTAAGATTATTATCAAATATAAGTTTATTTGATTTCAAATAGGTATTATATATTTATTATCATGGTAGGGGTGACATACAAGACCACCCCACCCATAAAGCAAAAACAATTTAACCGTCTCTGTAGTTTAAGTGTTCAAAAGATGGATTTTGCTTTATTCCCCACACATTTTGATGTGTTTGTGTTTACTATCACAGACTATTTGCTGTCGACATTTTATACCATCTAACTCAACTACTAATTCGGTCAAATAAGATTCACATAGTTTAGAGTTTGAACTTTAAAAGAGTTATTATATAACTCTTCAATTTGGTTTATAAATATAATTATCGACCCTACAATAAACATATTACAAATTCCGTTCTTGTGATATATGCATACTTTATATGTATGTTTCTTACCTCGAACTTGTTGCTCTTTTATAGGAAAAAATATTCATGTGTCTATCACACTAAGTCATTTATGTATTTTAAATTATTCAATATTCTCAACAAACGTTGTTTTACATTCTTTCTCTAACTTTTGTTTCTCTATTCTATCTTTTGTACTTGACACAAAAATAGTGATATATTTATGTGGTTTACATGTTTTAATTTAATTATATGATGGACATCTAGAAATGCAGGTAGTGAATTTTGGGCTAGTGATATCTAGGTAAATTAATAATTTGTTAACATTTTCAATGCAATTTAATTACATTTCGAACCAACCCGACCCAACGCGACTGGACAACACGAAAAATTTTATATTATTGTGTTACAAAACGAATCACCGAAAAATAGTGACCTCATTGAGAAAAATCCTGGTTCCTCCACTGCCTTTGAGGGTTCATTATATCTGTCATTCTCTTGCCACTCATGATACTACGGATTGAAGCAATTGGAAGTTATAAGATTTTTCACTAAGTTGTATCCACAACAGATGTGATATTTATAGACATCAAAATGAGAACTCACTTAAAAAACTAGTCTAGTAATCAATGAAGGACCGATGTAGCGACAATTTTATACCTTTCAATTGTTCCAGTCCGTAACACATGATATACTATTAACATATTTTCATATATAAACATGTTTAGTGATACTATCAATGTACCAAAATAGATAGAGTCACAAACATAAGCGACAACGGATGAAGACCATGTGATGGTATTTCTCTAGTTAAACAACGTAATTTGTACTTTGTAGGGCAATATTTGTCTTACAAAGTGTTTATATATTTATGTGTACACAAGTACGATTAAATCCCGATGTTTAACATACTAATACTTTTTGATTAATCGTTAACTTCGTTTATTTCTAATGATGTGGCATGTGCATGACAATTACATAGCAATAACTTGGACTTTTTCATTTAGTTTTTATAAAAGATCAACGTCTTGAATGTATTCAATAGTATGATGTATGTTTTTATTAAATGTATTCAAGCGACTGCGTCTTTCCAATCAATTTAATTTATCTATTTCAAATTCTAATCAATTTCTAAAAGGTAAGTGTTCAATCAATTTTGTTTGTTCCCATCGTCTATTTTGATATGTAACTGCTTCTATTATTTCTTTATTTTTTTCTTTTACTTCAAGCACCGTACTTCAATATGAGATTTTTAATGAGTATTGTTCATTTCCGCATAAGTGAAAGTTAGGATTACCACGAGTCAAATTATTAGTTGTGATAATTAATAGTTTGAATTATTAAAATATAATTTTTCTTGTTTTAATACAAAAATTGTTGTAATTTGGCATTATATTTTAACTTTCAAATATATTACTTTTAAAGATCACAAAAATGATTTTTTTTCAACAAAAATTTTCTAAAAGGATAGGATTATTATTCATTTAAAAAGAAAGTCCGTAACGTTTTCAAAACAATCTCCCTAATTTATAATAGGAGTAGATATTATTTAAGGTGAGTAAGTTCCATTAAGTTTTATAAATTAACTTACTATTTTTTAAGAAATATATAATAACACTAGCTTGAGTAACATATTTATTCCACGAGTTATATAAATAAATGATTTAATACGGTAAAGCTTATTATTGATAAAATAATATTCTACGATAGTATATGATTGAAATCATGTATGAGTAAAAACTATAAGTATTAAAATAATAATATTTACTTTATAATCTTTTGTTTTTAAACTTTTTTTTTGTTTTTTCAAAAAAAAATTTAAACACTTTATTTCAAAACAAACCATTTAAAAATCACTTTAAAAGTTTTCTTATTGTAACTCTCAATTTTAATTATTTTTGGTTTATAAAAATTTTATCTTTTAAAAACACTAATTTTAAAATATTTGGTATTCTTAAAAAAGTTTGATGTTTTAGAGAATATAAATATTTTATAGAAAATGTTTCTTTGAAAATAACTGTAATAAAAAGATATTTTTCTTAATTTATTAAAAAACTATTTTTGATCTAAACAAATTAAATAATATTAATGCAATTATTTAATAAGTGGGAGAAACAATGAAAGTTTGGTGAGAAGAAATGTGGTGTTGTCACGTGTCCTCCTTAATTAACCTTTTATTAAAGTAACAAGATTTATGATAGTATATATTAAACTATTTTTTTAAATTATACTAATTATTTATATATTTATTTAAAGTACTTAAAATAAATAATATTATGTGTATACACACACAATATAGATATAGATATACAGAGGTTGGTTTCACATAAAGCCTTTTCTTTTGTAAGAAGAGCAACACGACATGAGAAGACGACATATGTACGTGCATGAGTTTTATGGGCGATGGGTTTTTGGCATCACCTCTACGCCAATGGGATGGACGTGCCATGTGTAAATACGCATAAACGTATCATGTATCACATAACACATACAACTTTTAAAAGGTATATTTTTTCTTAAAATATTATGGTACTATACAATTAAAATTTTCTTGTATGTGTAAATATGCTAACAAAAGTCGGTGACTTGGTGGACATTATTTTTGGTGATAAATCCTTAATGTTTAAAATATAAAAATAAATATTTCAGATTTTATTTTTATTGAAAGAAAGTCCCAGTTTGACATTATTCAATCCTTTAACATTCTAGAAAATTATTAACATCATGAAAAACAATGAAAATCAGTGAAAAATGACGAAATCATGAAAATCCGAGTTGCTCGAGTTGGGCCGAGTTGGTCCGATTTCAATTAATATTGACCAAATTGATGATAATCACTTCCACATATTGCCGAGTACTCGGCCACCTAGGTTGAGTTTTACAACACTGATGATGACTAATACTCTCATAGTTGACTCTTGTAACTAGCCTTGAAGCTCTATTTAACAATCTTTTTTGACACTATTAAAGTTCTAACAGTCTTTTTATTATCATATATGTTGAAAGGTGAACCTATATCTTGTCTATGATCATGACTTACTAATAAGGTGATGAAAAATATTAGGCCTACTTATTAAAGATTTCTAGACTGATTTGGTGAAAATGGTCAAGGTAACTAGGTAAGCAATACTTGATTTAATTACTCCATGAAAGCTAACATGTTATTAAATGTTTACACTAACACTATAACCTTACTTGGTGCGAATATCTTTGTTGACCATAACTTTTATAATCGTTAATAATTTCTTATGCTATTAAGATATTGATCGAATTCTTCAAAATACCTAAAAGTGATTTTCTTTCTAGAACTAAAGTATTAAATTAATAGCATAAACATAACTCAATTGTCTAAACCGATTAAAAAACAAGGTTGGACTTGGTCAGTTAGCATGTACACACGTTGACCTTTTATCACTCATTTAAGTCTGAAACCTAATGAAAACACTACCCCGATGATTACGGCTACCTATTTTAGCTTTGAAATTGTGCAAAAAATAATATAATAAAAAGTAAAGATATATCGTAACAACTACTATCTTTGTTCTTATGTTATGGTTTAATTATATTATGTTTAAAATAAGTAAGAAAACATCAAATTGGTGGTTGTCGTGTTTCGTTCATTAAGTTTGATACAAATTAGTTATTGTCATATCAAGTAATCTACTAACATTTTTCCTGATAAAATACTAGTGTTATTTTGAAATAATGTTAAATCCTCCACTTTTTCTATTTATGTGTGTATATTATGTTAATTGTTCTAATTTAACAAGAGGTAAGACATCTTTTAAAGTCGGGTCAAACTATATATCATTCAAGTAGACTCGTATCAAAGATCTATACACCTAGACATTTATGGGTTCTTAACCTCACTCTTTGATGCTTGATTAAGTCCATTAGGAAGATAAATAGAACAAGTAAAAAGTTTAGAGGTTATATTGTTTCTCGTTTCACAGGCCTTGAAATATTTTTCCCTAACCGCCTACTTTACGCCATTGTCTTATTTCACTGCTACCATTGTCTTTCATAGTCGCCTTCTCTCGTCTTTCACTATTGAGTCTTTCATTCCCACCACCACTATTCATGTATGCACTTAGAGTTTGTGTTCTTTGATTTTGATGAGGGTTCCAAAGGTGTTGTGTTTTTTTCTTCTGCAAAAATAGGATTTTTCAATGTTTTGATTCGGACTAGGGTTTTTGTTTTGGCTATTTTTATTTGTTGTTTTAAGATATGTTAATGTGTTTTTATTTGGCTTACTATTTCTTTCAAGTTAATCTTTCTTCATTATGATTTTATGTTAGTGTAATTCTGATAAATTAATTTTTTTTTATTAATTTTGATATATAAGGAATGATGTTTTTTAAAGTTGTTGGATGTTGCGAGGTGGTGGTAGTTAGTATTTATAAAGGTAGCTAAAGATGATTAGGAGGGAAATAGTTGATGCTAGGGACTGCTATTGTGATAGGTGACAGGTGCTAGGCATAGGAATTGTGGGGGCGTGCGCGTACGACGTTAGATGGTTGTATGATTGACAACGGTATAGCGATAACATGTTGAACAAGCAACCATTTAAGTTGGTACGTAAAATTCATAAAACTAATCTAATTTGAAAATGGCATATACAAAAAGTGTAACAAAAATAATGTGTATTAAAATAACTACTCTAAGTAAATGTGTTAAATATATATAAAAAACTAAACAATGTTTATTAAAATAACTAATCTAAGTAAAAGTGTTAAATATATATAAAAACTATTACTAGTCAAAAGTTTTATCAAAATTGTCATTTAATGAAAGATAAATTCTTATTCTTTTGAAAAAGTCTTCATCTAATAAGTATTTACATTTTAGAGTAACATATTTTATAAGAAAAAAGCAACGAGTTGAGAGAAGAAAATTATTTTAAAAATAATAATCAAAGGTTTCATAAGAGAACAAGCTTTAGAACTTACAAATAACATCAAAACGCATACAAATCAATTAAATTATAATTATAGAAAAACATATTTTATAAGGAAAAAAAAACAAGTTGAGAGAGGACAGAGTAACAAATTAATTTTAAAAAATATAAAATTGGAAGGCACATGAATAAAAGTCAAAGTCAGCAGCTTTACTGCGTTAACGCGTCAACACAGAAATCGATTTTAAGGACCTCTTTCCCCAATTTTATATTTAATGAAAGTATTTACCAGAAAATATATATGCTAATAGATAATTTAAAGAGAATAATAATAAACATACAGTTATATGTTTAATATTACAGTACAAACACAACAATTGGTGTCTTGTGACATCAGTAAAAAGATTGTTTTGTATGAGAGGAGATGCTAATATAATTACATAGTCAAGTGACACCGCTTTAACAAACATTTTCGAATAGATCAAGACGTGTGTAGAAAGGTTTAAGGATGGCAACTAGACATTAGATGTCTGCTTTTTATTTTGATGTATAAGAGTTTTGACATTATGGATATCAAATATATTAATAATGTTAAGTAAACATATGTTTATATAATATGAAGTTATATATGAACATTGTTAACGATGTTGGAATATTTGTTGACTATTCTTACAAGAATACAGAATTAGTTATGAATATATAAATCAGACCATGTGACATTCACATGAATTTTAATATTAAAAATAGTAAATAAATGGAGACTTGATGTGAATGTCAAGGTCTAAGACTGTGTCAAAGCTAAGGACAGAGGGTCAAATGATTTATAATTATTTAGTATGGGATCCACATGAAAACCTCTAGCTCAAAGGAAATTGAAAGGTTTGTCATCTAGTCTCATTCATTTATGTTTTTAAACAAAACTATACACACACAATCAAGTAAAAATAATAGAAGTTGACGTGAGAAGCAATTTCAACTATAAGTTGTTTTGAATTGTTTCAGTATTTAATATTCAGGTTTGATGCCTGATTTCAGAATAAAGAAATTCAAACATATACTTAGAATCGTTTGTAATAACAATAAAAACTCTGATATCATATAAAATATATAGTAATAGCTTTCATGATATAAATATGTATTATTTATATCATATATTATAGTGATAAAATTAAATAGTTATAAAATAACCTAATCTAATCATAACTTTGAATAACCATACATATAGCTATAATAAATCTTATCTATGTAACAAAACCCCCAACTAATATATGTAATCCAATTGTAACTAATATATTTTATCCTTTTTGAACAACAATATTTTTACTTATAATACCACTTAATTTTACATTTACACGGATTTAAAGCTACACTATTTTTATAATGATAATCATCAACACCACTAACCTAAGCTTTCTAATATATTTTATCTAATATATTGAGACATGAAATCTAAACTCTAACTAAAGTCAAAGGTAGAAGTGTCAACAATTATTTCTTTTAGTTAGGTAACATTACAAAACTCCTAGGTAATACTCATATTATAAAAGACAATTACATATATACATAGGTACTTTTATATCAGTTTAGGCAAGAATAATTCATATTATAACAAATGCATCTAGCAGGAAAATGGACATAAAACATTACAAACTAGCCCATTGCTGGCAATACTTGCCAGAGTAAACTAACCTATAATAATTAATGACTTAAACTCACTCACTTAACCCCTTTCGATTAAAACTTCCACTAAAGCCATGCAAACTATTTTATTAAGTGATAAGAAACTTGACAAAATATTGGTTTTTGGATTCAACTTCAAGTAGTTTAGGGTTGGCTAAGAATACTGTCACAACCACCTCAGGTATCACCATCGGGTTCTAGAACCTAAGATTGAAGCCCTTTGGAAATTAGGTATCACCTCATAATGAAATTTTGTTTTTATTAATACTAGGGTAGTTCTGGGTTAAAATAATAATATTGGAACCTTTTTAATAAAGTTAGGATAACTTTGTGGTGCGGGTCAAAATGTGGAGGAGCAAGATATCTCGTTTTTAAGGCGTATGATCACTTGTCTAAGGGGATTAACTAAAATGACCATAACTTGGACTATAAGTCTCTGTTATTGGGCGTACGACCAGTCAAAACGACCGTTGAATCGAGAAGCTAGCACGTTTCTACAAACCACCACTGGGTCATTGTTTTCTGGCCCAAAAACAACTTATTTTATGAGTTTTTTTACGTCTTGTATTATCTCTAGTTTTTGTTGAACTTTGTTTATATCTCAGTTTTTGACCCGTTTATGTTTTGAGATCCATTCGACTTTTGCCTTGTTTTTAATACTCATGTAAACATCAGTAGATAATAAGTGTTTGAAGTTTATTAAAAATCAATTTTCTCCCTATCACAAAGTGTGTGTTAGTGTGTTATTATCATGATTATTGGTATTCTCTGAGAATCAACGATACTTAGAATAGTTGTTCCTAATATTATTTTGTGAATCAACATGTTCAATTAATTATCTCTCGTGCTTCCGCCTACATCACTTTGAATTCAAATAATTTGACATGATACCATTGGGCGGTGACTATGATAATTTTAGGTTCAAAACAAAAAGATTGTGTTGCTCCACCTAATGCCGACGAGGCATCACCGGAGACACCGATCAATTGATAAAGTCAACGTTGTAATTAACTCAAACCTGTAAGTCGGTCACCGGTCACCGACATATGTTTTGGTCGGAAGCATCACATCGTTATCACGCGCCATACTATATTTAAACATAGGCCCGTTATCTTTTTACAAATTAAACTTTTGGAGGTTGCGTTTTGCCTTTTCACAATTATTGTCCATATACTCTCTAATTATATCCTTCTCACATTTATGCTAAATTTCATTTCACCTTTGTAAGTTTTAAGTTAGAAATTAATTGAGCAATGATCCTTAGCCTAACTGGTTAAGGTGAAATACTCATAACAATAAATATTTGAAGATCATGGGTTCCAGTCTCACTTTGAGCAAAAATACCCAAAGTTGAGCCATGAGGTTTTCTCAGCAATGGGTTTTCTCCTGAGTGGGTTTGGGGTGCGGTCCCGGCTGGGATACGAATAGTTGTGTTCGATTAAAATAACAAATATCATCTGAAACAAGGTGCACATTTGCCGTTAAAAAATAATAATAATAATAATTGATCGGTCACTATTATTAATGTAGATTGTAAATTATTGAAAATTACAAGTTAACAAGAGTATCATATATTCATAGTACTGGTGATATTGATGATTGCACATTTACAAATTTGATTTGGGTTTAAATCCTTGTGTAAGGTTAATTGCAATTAGAAGAAAACAATTGCATTCAAGAGAAAAACATGATTAACATTTTGCTAATATAGGATATCAAGTTGGAGGTAACCAATCAAGGTTCAATTCGAGAAATTTGAGGTGCTTAAGGGCCATGTCGTTGTCGGGTGGTTCTCTCTTTATCTGGAACTCTTGTGATAAGGAATAGTTTATGTGTGATCTTAAATAGTTTGTTATGACGTACATAACACTTGGGTAAATCGGAACTTTTAATCTTCACACTTCAACATTAAAAAGTAATCTGAACTTTTAATCTTCACACTTCAACATTGAAAAGTAAAAGTAATGATGTGACGAGAATAACACCACAAAATCAAACAAGCAAAAGAAACCAGTAAAGAATTAATATGAAAGAAGGCATATGGTTGATACGTAGTTTAAGCATAGATTTGACTTCGAATATTCGACATAAACAAAGACTGAAGTCGAAGAATTCAAGGACAACATACCTGCTTTCATTGTACCATCAGACGTGAATTAATCACAAGATAAGCTAGACAAAATTGTAGATCGACTTTGCTTTTATCGGGATAAAATGCATCACGTCAAATGTTAGTATTCCAAACCGAGATGAAGTATACACCCTTTGAACATTCAAGAATAATGCCCAAACATCAAACGAACAAAAGAAATTAATCAATATATAATTTCAAAGAAGGTACATGGTCGATGCACGGTCTAAGCATATAGCGACTATGGAAAGATCAACTCAACAAAGATGAAAGTTGAAGAATTCAAGGACAAAAGACATGCACTCAATGCACAATTTGACCACGAATCAATCATATTGTCCGATTATAAAAAAGTTTTTATATTCTCTGGAAATAATCTTCGTATTACCAAGTTTTCATTAATATATAGTTAAATACTAGTATAAAACCCCTAGCGTTGCAAATGAGTGTAAAACCGTACCAAATATCACCAATGACACCACCGCTAGGGACTACCAACATCGAAAAAATATCGTATTAAAAAAGAAATAAAAAACAAAAAATAAAACTTAATGAAAATTAGACGTAAAAACGTTGAAACACGTAGACGAAACGTATAAAAATAAAACTGAAAGAAAAAAATGACGTAAAATTATTAAACCATGCAGGTGAAACGTAAAACATGTAAAACAATAAGTAAGCGATCCAGGATTATAATTAGCGCGTTGCGACAACACCGTTAAATGAGAAAAAATAAGGGTCAAAACGTGAAACCACACATGCATGCTGTGGCTTTTTAACTCGCAAATTTAGACGGAAACGTAAAATAAAAAATTTATGAAATATAAAATTATAGGGAACTATAGTTGAAAGTAAAATTTGGGCTAAATTTGAAAGATGTAAAAGTATTGACTTAAAATTAAAAATTTAAAAATAAAAATAAAAAATAAAAGTGAGTACAACCCACTAAACACATGATATAACATTCTCAAACAAAACCATTTGATAAGCATAAGGTACCATACCCATATATACAAACGGCCATTTGATAATTAATATTATACATAATATTGTATTGCTGCTTGGAATCTTACCCAACATTTAATGACAGTAAAGGAAATATTCAAAGGGTCCTAATAAATAGACACCCCACTTTATAAATCGACACCCACCTATACGTCGCGTATGGGTCCATACGCGACGTATAGGGTCGAGTACACTAAAAACGAGAAAAATTCAGGGGGGTGTCAGAGAGCTATACGCCCCGTATAGCCCTATACGACCCCCCTATACGACACATATAGGGCTATACGACGCGTATAGCGAATTTCGACACTAACTACGAGGGAAAATTCAGGGGGGCTGTCAGAGAGCTATACGCCCCGTATAGCCCTATACGACCCCCCTATACGACACATATAGCCCCATACGACACATATAGCCTTATACGACCCCCCCTCTATACGACGCGTATGGGGCTATACGACACGTATAGAAATTTTTGGGTGTTGATTTAAAATATTTGGGTGTCTATTTAAAAAAACCCTATTCAAATGAGAACATTCTTAAGTGATTGAACTCTCTTTTACCAATTCACAATACAATATTTAAAATTAATTTTAGATTCTTGGTAGCAAATTGACTTTGGAAGTGGTGTAGGAGGATGTAACTTTTATCTCATAAAAATATGGTTTAGGTACTGGAACGGCGGTGGGTAGAGGGTTGCACACACTTGATTGTTTTTGCTGCTTTATTGCAGCCAATTATGAGAATGATTTGGTTAGTAGTTCTTGGTAACTAAGGTGTTATTTGCGTTTTGTAAAGATGGGAATAATTGGGTAGTTGAGGTTGTAATTTTAGACCCTACTCTTCCCTATTTTACTGCTACAAGTTAAGCAAAAAAACGCCTGAGGAAAGATCACGGGCAACATAAGTTACGTTGATTGCTACATCGGTTCTGATGGTGGTGATGTTTTGACTTATAATCATTTAGGGTCAAGTGTATATTATGTCTTGATAAGTGAATTACCATTTCTCTAAATGTTACAAAACTATAATGCTTATATATGAATTTATATATTATATTGTTTGACAAAAGTTATCAGTACTTTTGAATATATGAAACTAAATAACATATTGTTTTTTTTTTCATATTTTATAGACTTGGGACTTATGGATAATTGGGTCAAAAACTTTACATTGTTTTAAACTGAAAAGTATTTAGTCCACAATAATTCAAGCCTAAAATCATTTACAAATATGCTTTAGCCGGATAATGATTATTTATCTATGTTGAATAATGGTTTGATCAGTGAGAAGTTATCATATGATGTGATAAATGTAAGAAGTGAGTTTGAGAATCAGATTTCACTCATGAACAGTTGTAGTTTTTATTATCAATAATAAAAGTAGAGATGATATCAAATTACTAATAATAGATAAAGACGGTAAATTAAATTACTAATAAGACAATTTATGTTGTATGCAAAGATATATTTAGATACTTATAAGACATTTATTTTTTCAATGTAATTGTATTTTAACCAACCGTGTAACACAGAGGTACTAAACTAGTAATATTTAGATGATTTAATTTCGACCGATGCAAATGAAATGTTGACAAAAAAACTTTATGAAATTTTGAAACTGAGCCAAATGAAATTTTAACATTGATTGGAAGAAAACTTAATTTTAGATTTATTTTATATTACCATATACCTATTATAAACACCCAACAATATAAAACAATTAATCTGAATAATTCCAGCCTAATTTAAATAAAATAATCTGAATAATTTATGTTTAAACTAAAAAATTTACTATACTGTAACTACTAAATTTATATATTAAACCCATTTAACTTAACCTGTTTAATTTTATACTCTTTCTAAGACATCTTAATATATTGATTTGCAAAAAAAATTTCTCCGGATCCTGTCGAACATAATCCGATATATATGCACTTCTTACCATCTTAATCAACAAGATAGTTTCTTAATAATGATGGAAGTAATTTTATTATGTGCATTTGACAATTAACATGGTTTATCTTTTTATTATATAAAACGACCGGACCCGAATTAAATTGAAAAATATTAATACTTAACTATAGTTAACGACCTTCAAAATTTTCCAACCTCCCGTGAAAAACTTTTTGGGTCCGCCATTTCAACAAAATGGCGCTTTAAGATAGATAATAATGATGAATTATGTTTGAACTCATGAATTTATCCATGAGAAAATGGTGGTTCAGTTTCATACTTTCAGTTATAAGTACCTCAAATGGGAAAACATGAAATTTTGGATTGAGGCATGGTTAAAATATATCGTTAGGGTCATGAAAATAACAAATTCCCAAAAGATTGCTTTGTAGCCATAAAAAGTTTTATGATCTCTTAAGATTATATATATCAATGGAAAGAGGGTGTTGGACCTATATATCAGCTAGTACTTATGTTACTACTTATATATTATAATAAAAAATTATACATTAACATCTTTATCAAGTACACATATAGATATAATTTAAATTTAAAACCCTCTCTAATCAAGTTTATACTCATCTATCCATTTGTCTATTATATACGTTCTATCTACTATATGTGTGTTCAAACACACAATTATCAAATAAGAAAGTTTATTTTGTGTCTGAAGTGTTCAAAGTCGATCCAGACTATCATTCCGTGAGAAGAGAGATGCGGTAGCCGACCCGGCAATATAACATAATAAAAACGTTCCAGTGGTCGGTCTGTAAAGCAAGATGGCAGGGCCGGTAGCGTTCTCTACTTAACTAAAAAGAAGTGGTGCATGAGTCGCAGCATCCAGGTCTGACCCAAATTGAGCAAGGGCGGCCACTTCGCGATATTGTGCCAATTCCAGTTTTGAACTACCGCAGACTTGTTTCATAGTTTTCAACTGAGCGGCAGACCCAACACGACTGACAGATAAGCCGACGTTAATAGCAAGTCACCACCGGTATCCCTATAGGAGCAGTCTTTGAAGCTTTTTCAGGCTGTTGAAAGCTGGTTTGTTACCCTCTTATGATTTAACTTGAAAAAACCTCTTCGGGCAAATCCTGCTCTGTCAGAGAGAATTGGAATGGAATTGGTGTGTTTGAGTCTTTCTTGGTTCTTGAAGCGTGAAATGCGTGTGTGAGCATTGTTTTGCCGTCTTTCTCTTATAACGTTCTCAGAGGATACGGCGAAACCACTTTGTGTTTAGTGTTAGGGAAGGATCAGGTCTTTTCGAGAGCTTATTGACCCGCAAAAATAAGCTTTGTGACCGATTTCTTTGAGTCAACTTCTTTTCCGTGCGTGATAGAGCGTGAGGTTCGAGTAAACGAAACACATGCTTCACTCTCGCTTTCAGTATTTTGACAAGCGGGGCCGAGTTGATTGAGTTGTCCTCTCAAAAGAAGAGACTGGCTAGAGATCTCTTTATCAAAATCTTTGGAGCTCGGATCCGACTCAAAGTGGGTTCGTGTGTATGCTCCCTGCCCAGAGCTAGCCTGAAAGAAAGTTCAATAAAAATGATTGACACTTGAAAATAAGGTGAAGACTCTTTCCCCTAATCCATCTATGAATATACTTTTTCGCTAAGAAAGCCTCTACTGGGCGGGCTACTCCAATAATTACATTTTTCTGGGTTGTTTCATAACATAAAGTCAAAGAGTGGTTCAGTTTTATAGATTTCCTCGTAATTAGTTGCTTTTTAGGTACAACAGGTAGGGAGTATTCTACGGCAGACGAGGCGCCCCGGAAGGTTTAGGTTTTTCATGGCAGTTTTTTAAGACGCTTAATAGACAAGATTGTAAATAATGAAAACATAAAGAAGCTCAAAGGGAAAAAAAATAAAAAATAAAAACAATTTTGCTGACTTTCTTTTTGGTTAAATATAGTTCCAAGGTTTTTTAAATGTGAATAGCTTTTATATTGTTTGTTATTTATTCTCATAATTATTTTAATATTATTGATGATGCAACTCAAAAGCTTTTTATTCAGATAATAATATTTTAATTACAACTCACAAACATATTGGAGTAGACTTGATATAATAATCACACATATTATATATTTATAATCCTTAGATCTTTGGGAATTACAAGGTGAATATTTTTCCCTATTTGGTCGTCATCTTGGTCACAAAGTAAACCACGGTCAGCTTATTAATATAATTTTGAGTGTTCTAATAATAAAAAAATAACAAATTGGAATATTATAAATTTTGAGTGAATAACAAATTGTGTGCTTGGCACATATTTTATTGTTTTAAAAAGTTTAACATTTTAGTTATTATGTCAAATATATCAACTTATTGTGTTTCATACGTTCATTATGTCAAATATCAATTAATTGTATCATATATTTTACATCATTTGTTTAATGTATTAATCTTTGTGTTTTATGTTTTAAATCATTTTTTGTTATTTTTATTATTGTTTCTATAGATTATATATATATATATATATATATATATATATATATATGTTATCTATTATTGTGTTTTACAATTAAAAGTGTACAATGATATACTTTCACCAATGTATTTATCAAAACTTATAGTGTTTGAACAAACACAATAACGATAAAAAAAATACAATAAGGCATTGTGTTATTTTATCATTGCTTTCAATATATTAGATTGATTAGTTGCAATTTTTTTATTATCTTTTACATATTTGAGATACATAACAACATTATACCAACATTACATGTATTTTTAAAAATTTATCATTCTAGAAAAACACAATAGTATTAAAAAAAACACAATAACTAATAAAAATACACAATGAACTGTATTAAAGACACAATAATAAGATATGAGCTTAAAACATAAAAACAATTATCTTTTTATTTATCAATATTGTACTTGTTTTAAAGATTATGAGTTAATTTTAATAAAAAATAATGTCGTATTTAAAAGTTACGAACATTTAAAAGAATATAAAAACTTGCAAAAAGTCAACAAAAGTGATTATTTCTAAACTAATACTATAACAAAAAAATTTTCCTACAAGTTGATATCAACTATTGATTAATGAGATGAATTGTTGAGATTAGTTCTTATATTTATTAGTTTTAGGAGTATTTTTATTTGAACATTTCACTTATAATTATCTATATTATTATATAAAGCATCTTTTTGTTTTTTATTATAACTTTATATAACCTTTTAAGACACCTAATGCAAGTTTTAGTGTCTTAAGGCACACTTTATCTGTACATGAAAATGATATTTTTTAGTTTCCCCCTTATTAAGAACATTTAAACCTTATTAATTTCACCCTTTTAATAAACCTAAAATAACATTAAATGACAAATAAATTAAAAGGTGAAATTTGGTATTTTAAAATAATAAATTAATCAATCAATAGTAATAATGATAATAAAACTATATTAAGTAAGTTTATTTTATAACTTTAGTGTTAAAGCTTTTTAAAACAAACAAAAGGAGTTAATTTGTATTTTACATACTAAAATAAAAGTCTAAGTAAAAAGAAATGAAATCAAGAGGGTAACTTGTATTTTAACTATTAATGCAAGAGCAAAGGTGAAAAAATCCTCCCCGTATTAAGGGGTGGTGTTCCCATACAAATTTAACAAAAAACAGCTACCTAAAATGCATGTTAGGTCTTTTTCTTATAAAACATTTTCATTGAAAAGTACTTTTAACAAAATAAAAACGCTACACATACATATTAGGCTTTCGTTAATAAGCTTATAAAACATTTTGATAACAAAATAAAAAGCTTAAATTATTGAGAACAAAAAGAGACTTGGTGTAAAACACTTTTTAATAAGCGATTGATATTTCAAAATACAATTTGTATTTTTTACGTTTTATTAAATAAAACTCAGTTTGAATGTTAATTTACAAATATAGTGTTGTTTAGCAACATATGGCTTGAATCACGTTTGAATGAAGCTTACATAAAAGTGAATCGGTTGTTAACCACTCGAGCTAACATCCAATTGTTCTCATGACTTTATGTTATTACTTTTATTATTTCTTCTACTAAATCTTTTTTATTTTAATCATTATCATTTAAACATTAACCTTCTAACAATCACTAACCTTATGACATTCACTAACATTCTAACAATCACTAACATTCCTAAATCAAGCTAACAATACACTAACGTAAACAAAAAATCCCGTTTGCATATGGACGGCTATGCCGCATTCGGTTATTCCACAAGATTGTTTCTATAAATGATGGCTATGCCAAAGTCTTAGAACATTCTTTATAACCCAAATGGAGTCTAATATACTATATATCAACATGTTAAGATTTGTTCTAACTTGTTTCATGCTTTAATTATTTTAAAAGTACACATAAGTGTCTTACTAAAATTTTGACAGAATATAGTTTGACTTCAACTAACCAAAACTTGGTCATAACAAACTAGATTTGATTAAACTTAGACTACAATATTAAGTTCATCGAATTACCTTTTTAACGATAGTTCGTCTTCAAAACCGATCGGACGACTCAATAATAGCCTTCACAAGATAAGTGTGCATTCCTTCTGTCTTGTGCTGCTGTTTTGACCAATTTTTGGGTCTTTTCATAAAAAACTTTCCTAAACAATATTTGTCATGAATTGGTTAACTGTAAATTTATATAAATTTATAAAATCGTTTGATATTTTATAATTTGTTCAAACACGTACCAAACATTTTGTCCAAGATCTAAAATTTATGCAATAATCCTTTTTCAATCTAGCTTTCATCTTTTGGCATTATCTAAACTTTCTAATTTATTTTAATGAATTACAACCTCAAGTTATTGTTATTTATCCTTTAGGGCATCACCCTTGACTCTTGAACATCCAAGCTTTTTTATGAACCCTATAATTATCATTATACATTGTGAGTATTCATAGTCTATTTTCATATTTTTATAATTTGGGAAAATCATATGATTCAATATTCAATCATTGATATTCATCGTTATTTCATTTTAAATTCAATTCAACACATGCTATTTTATTACTTGCAATTATGTGTGCATAGTTAGATAAACTAGTTGAGAACACAATCATTAATTCAAGTAACCAAGGTAACAATAATAGATTTATTGGTTTGATAAATCCATCCCATTTGTTTAGTCGAGTGGTGATTGAAACCGAAATCATTAATTCTATAAGGCTTCGTCTGGGACCGAATCAATCAGTCATTAGGTTTGATTGTATGTTACACTATTTCATTTATAAGTCTTGACATTGACATGTGAAATGATTTGTTTTCAATCTATTTAATCAATCTATATATGTATCCAAACTTGTGTTTTACTCACCGGTTAATTCGTTTGCTGACTCGTTACTTTTTCACATGATTTCAGGAATGCTAATTAGTGGATTTCTTCATCTCATTTATGACTTCGACCTAGTTTAATAAAGGGCTTTTGTTATATTTATTTGAATTATTGTTTGATTGTAATGGATCGATTAGTATTATTTAATAAAAATGACATTTAATATTATTTCAACTTATTTAATTTCATGTGCTATGAACAATCGATTCACATTCGTACGCCCCGATAATTCCGTCATCGATCAGGGTGTGACATAAATCATGTTATTAATATTATATCACCTGATACTGATTGATATTGAATCATCTAATTTGATATAAAAGTTTGTTTTAGGGGTATAGATGGAAGAAAAATAGAAAGAAAAAAAGACCTAACTTATAATTTGGGGAATACACTCGTAATTAAATAGGGGGTGAGATGTGAATGCTCTTATACTTCTTTCATACTTACTAAGGTACTAGTTTTAGAAACTCGTATACTACACAGATTGAATGAAAATATTAAATTAATAATTATTTATTAATATTTAGAAATTATAAAATATTTTTTTGAGATTAAATATGATTGAAATTGCTTATAATTAACTAATTAGGTAATAAAGCAATAACAACATTTTTCCAAAATTTCGTCTTTAAGAACTTTTGCTTAAAAATATTTTTTAAACACTTCAATAATTTTAAAAATACTTTTATAAACAATGTCACTTTTTGAAAGTCCTATGTATTAAAAAAATTCATATTTCATAAATTTTTGTTTTTAAAAATTATGTTTTAATAAAAAGATACATGTTTTTAATTTATCACAAAATTTGTTTTATAATTTAAAAAATATATAAATAATCTTTAATGTATCATTAAATGGTTATCTTTCATCTTAATAACGACACGTATTCAAATTATAGGTTAAACCTAGGTGGACAATGTTATAAATGACATGTGACTTTTAAAAATTTTATTTTGTTTGTATTGATTATAGATATATATCATCATTAAAGTTAATATTTATCACAATTAATAACTATTAGTACCATTATAATTATTATTAAATGACTATTCATATGTTTATTGATTACTGTATGTTTCCTTATTATTTAAAGTTTTTTACAATCTTAACATGTTATATTCTTTGTGATACATATAGTAGTAATGGCTTTAAACCCTCCGTTAACAAACTTAACAGATTTATAAACATGTTGGGACAAACATCATTAAAATTCCATTTATGCTTCTGGAATGAAAAACTTTTGCTCATATTTATAAACTTAATATTGAGTTTACATGCACCACTTATCAACATACAAAATCTTTTTGTTGCATCTCTGCAAGCGATAAATTTCCCCAAAATGCATCTTTGCAAGCTATATATTTCCCCAAAAGGCCAAAAGCCATATTGAAGTCCCATGGGACAAGATATAACCCATCTGTTTTTCATCCATTGGAATAGAGTTTGGTTACCAAATGCACTTTTCGGATTATTGATGATTATCCACTTTACCTTATTTATTTGTTAATTTTTATTATTATTGCGGAAGCCTTTTTTTTCTAAAAACAATAATAAATCACATTATACTCACCATATTGCTTTTGTCGTTCTGTCAAAAACATAATAACATAGATTGTCAATTAAGAATAAAATAATCTAAGATGGCCTTCAATCGTGTCCATGTAGGGCTTCCGTTAGCTCCGGTGGTGAGAGGGAGGAAAAGAGAAACATGACTTCCTATGTGAAGGAAAGAGAATGGACGACGAAAGTCCGGACAAAGGTCCATAGATGAAGCCTATGAGTAGGATAGAAGAGAGTGAAGGAAGAGAAGAAGGCGTTCGTTGTTTGTGGGGGCAAGCTAAACAACACCAACCTGTGGTGGTGGTAGACCTAGATGCTTTTGCTTTGATGACAAAACTACTAATAATTTTTTTAACAACAATATCTTATTTTGAGCCCCCTAAATTATTGATCATATTTAAACATGTGTGGTATCCAAAAAATATTTGACTCATACCATTAGGCTACTAGCTAGCCTAAGTGGCGACAAAGCTCTTAATAGTTACTTATATATTATGAAAAAATATTTAACACTACAAAATTTGTATTATATATTTAAAAACAATTTGATTTATAATAAATATTTGTATCCATCGGTTGATATGTTATCCGATAAATTATTAAATTGTTCACAATTAGCATGTCACACAAGCTTTTTCACATATTCTTTTCACATTCAGATGTTATATTCGTTTTCTGTTTATTCTTCACATAATTAAATTCTTTTTACCTTCAACACCCTTATTCTTACCACATACAATTTAAACTATATCTATCAAATATTAATGTATGGGAGAAAAAAAAGGAAAGAATAAACCTAAACCCCACACGTAACCTAGAATGGCACCCACGGATTATGGATGCCACATTGCTACACGGCCCCTGTACCACCACCATATCACTACAGGCGGGTTATAAACACCAGCACTGAAGCAAGTCTTAAAAACTAGAGTATTATATTCACTAGGGAATACGTAAATATACCAATACTAAAATAGTTTCTAACGAATCATAAATATTTAAAAGACTTAAAAATAACGATGTATATACAGTGCATGTTATTAAATATATGGAATTCAAATGAGTAAATCATGATGTGCAAAAGAATATAGATTTACCCTTTACAGAACATGGTACTAGAGTAAAGGTTGACGTGGAAATGACGTCAGTAGTTTAACCCACATGTCAGACTGTTGGACCACACGTGCCAATGTTTCTTGTTTCACACGCTTCCTTCTGTAGCAATTATCACTACCTTTACATAGAAGATTTTTTCTTTTTGTTTTTATGTTTTTTTATTGTCATGTCGACATATATATCTCTATTAGCTTAAGTGTCTATAAACGTGTTTTTATACTATGAATAACTTCAATTTTGTATTCTTTTGAACAACAAATATTATTTTGAAAACATTATATATAGTATAGTAATACTATATATAATGTTTTAAATTTATTTTCACATAGTTTAGATGTATAGAAATGTTACAGGATTAAATGATGTGTGCATGCACATGTGTTTCCTTCGAGGGCATGCATTTTGATCTCAATCATTTTGTCAATTACATTAATTTGAAAACGCGTGAAGACAATTCAAATCTTTTATACAATAATTTGGTTTTCCATACTTATAGCCAACAAGATGTTTCATACTTATTTATACATATATTTAAATTTAAATTGTCTGATAAACTAACTAGAAAAATATTATAGTAGGATTATAACTAGAGATGTTAATTGTGGTCACAAGATGAAATAATCAGATTTAAAGTTTTAACATTTAACTTATTTAATAAACATGTTATTTATAGACTTACAAATTTAGCCTGCATAAATACCTTGACAGTGCCAGAGTTGACATGTTTGACACATTACTACCAATTATTACAAACAATATACAATATGACAATTTACTTATAACATACATTACAACTAATTAACAATATTTTAAGTTGTATGCCTTGTTTAAATAAATAGTTTGTACAAGTTGTATTCAAGTTACACGATCTAAAGTATCTGGTTAAAACAATATTCATTCACGCAAATGAATGAGTTAGTTTGTTGATTTATCAGATCGGCGTACGTGTAAACATGTTACCTCTCATTTCAACATTTACTTTAACACAATTTCAAAGGTCGGTTGGTTTTTAATAATTTTTACTCAATCTTAATTTTTCATATATCAAATTCTTTTTAAGTTTAATGCATAATATCCTCTTTGGTTCAATGGTTTGTAGTTTGTTCTCTTAATTTAAATACCATAGTTCAAATCTAAAGAGCTACATTCTTTTTGTTTTTTTTTTCATTCTTTCCTCATTTTTCTTAATCATAATTAAAAACACAACTTGGCCTTTAGCCGATTGGTAAGTTTACACTGGTCTACATTTCGACATAAATGTGTTTGAAAAAAAGTCAAGTCAAATAAAATACTTTTTTATTCAATGGTATAAATTTGAGTTACTTTATACTTCGACATAAATTTAATTCGAAAGCGAGTCAGGTCAATTGTAATCTACACTTTATTACAGCGCGTACCATACCGGTGCAACGCACATGTAACACACGGCCCCTCATACCACCAATTTTGTCCGCTTTGCCCACGAGGAGCTCACGGATTTGCTTTTGGTTGCCCGGGTGAAAACTTCCCAGGGAGGTCACCCATCCCTGGATTGCTCCCACCTGAGCACGCTTAACTGTGGAGTTCTCCTCTCATCCACAGCCAATACGCCCAAAACGCGTTGATAATATTAGAGGCCAGACATTCCTTATGAACCAGAAATCTCTCCTGTCCACGGCCGATGTGGGATTTATGTAGGGTGTCACATCGCGACGGGTAATAAACTAGTTATAACATAATACTTAGAATCCCAGATAAGTCAATGGAGTTTAATAATTTGTATTACTTTTAAATACCATATAATTTTCTGTAATAATTTGAACTTACACAAATGCTATCAATTTTATTTTATAAGAAATATTCACAATGAAGTTCTATAGCTAACCATTTAAATATATAGCAATCGTTTAATGAGCTAACATTACATGTGTTACTTTATTTCATTTGTTCTGAATATTTAATTTATAATATATAAGAAGTAACCATTTCTGATCATTATGCCAGCAAAACATATTGGACACAAGTTAGATTTTCTTTAATAAAAGACAGGTAAAGAAGAGATGTAGGTCGGGTATATATTAATTGGGTTGAATGTACTTTACAAATAGTTGCATTACATTATATGCTATTAATTAGAAAAAGTAATAAATAATGTATTTGTATTTATTTAATTGAGAAATGTTCAAATAGAATATTTTCTAAAACTAAAAAGTATAAGAATTAATTTCAACTATCAATCTTTTTAATTAATGATTGATATCAAATTGTAATGAAAAGTTTGCTAGAGAGTTATTTTACAAATAGCCACTTTTGTTGATTTTTTGTAATTTTCTCATTTTTTTTAAAATGTTCATAACTTTTATATACGACACCATTTTCTTTATTAACATTACACCATAAAAATGAGTGTTTTTTTATATTAAAACGAGTACAATATTGTTATATAAAAAAATAATGGATTTTTTTTAAGTTTTTAAGCTCATATCTCGTCATTGCGTCTTTAGTGCAGTTCATTGTATCTTTTTGTTAGTTTTTTATTTTTCTGAATAGTATCGTGTTTTTTTTCAAAATGATGAATTTAAAAAATATATATAATGATAGAATAACATTGTTGTGTATTTTTAATATGTAAAACATAATAATAAAGTAACAACTAATTAATCTAATACATTAAAACAATGACAAAATAACACAATGTCTCATTGTGTTACTATGTTGTCATTACTTTATCCTGAACACTGTAGATTTTGAAAAATAAATTGGTAAAATATACTCTTAGTTATAAAACATAATGATAGATAAAAAATTTATATAATGTATAAAAAACGATAACAAAAATAACACACTATGTTATCTCTAACACCATGAGTTTTGAAAATATTATTGGTGAAAGTATACCATTGTGCATTTCTAATTGTAATGTAGATAATAAGTTAATACAGTCTATAGAAACAATGATAAAATAACACAAAATGATCTAAAACGTAAAACACGATAATAAATACATATAATAAATGATTTATAATATATGACCTAGCTATATTTGATACAATGAAAGTATAAGACACAATAAGCTCATGCATTTAACACAATGACCAAAATAACTATTCTTTAAAACAATAGAAGAACACATGTCAAGCTTATAATACTTCTTAGACTTTATATATTAAACATTCCTTTTAGTATAACCATACCCTATTTAATTTTGTATTTTGGTCACGATACTTTCAAGGATTTGTAATCACTACTCCTCACCAATTTATAGAGATACAAATTCAATGGCTTCTGTTTATTTCCTCCTCCAATTTTTTTTTTTGGAGAGAAAAGAGGAACCTTCTGCCGGCATGTGGGGGGTGGTTTCTATAAGGCCCGTCGTTGATCAAAATCGGTTTTGATATTGAAGGAACTATCGATTGTCCACTCACCTGTAAACCCTCACTTGTTTATAGAGAGACAAATAGGAGGACTTTTGTTTATTTCCTCTTATTCTTTTATAGCAAGAGAAAAAGGGTAACCGCCTACTGATCGGTGGCGAGGTGGTTTCTATGAGGCGGCTATCATAGATCAACACCATCACCTCCATTGAAAGAACTGTCGGCATGTCGTGTGTGGTGGGTCGTCGAAGTTTAACATGTATTATAATAACTAATACATAATCATATCATAGTATCGGTTATAACGGTAACTATCGAAAGGATCTTATGGATTCTAATTCTAAGTAAATATCATAATATCCCTCCTTATGGATTCTAATTCTAAGTAAATATCATAATATCCCTCGTATTCTGGCCTATATATATTTATATGTGTCCAAATCACATATGCTATTATGATTAACTAAATGGATTCAAAGTCTTAAATATTTTCCTTCTAGTTAATATTTATAATCATTTATTTATATCATTTTATTTATCAACAACCTTAATCAATAAGCTATTAAACAATGACTAGGGTTTATTATCATTGTGCTATCGTATTCTTGGATCAATACTCTGTTCTTACTATATATACTAAATATAATATGTACACTTGCATATTTTTGTTTATATTGGTATTATGGTGATAATAATTTAAACACAGTGTGTAAAATCATTATTAAATACATGTACCACAAAATACACGTCATTGTGATACCCAATGGTCTTAGGTTAGGCATCACATACATGTTCTAAAATAGGATGACTTGTAACTTGACCTTGTAAGAAGGGTGTAGGTCAAATTACATAGGGTGAGCTGACATATAAGGGATCAAAAATGCTAAATTTATCAATCTAATTTTTTATTAAATTTTGAATGTCTAAGACTTGCATTGCAAAATGCAATCGGTTATCAAACTAACCATTCGACTTAGTTCTACATATGCTAAATTTGACAACCTACGGGAAGATAAAGGTGATGTAGATCTTAATCTTTAATCAATTAAGGTTTTAATAGATAAAACATGGGTAATCAATAGTTACAAATTTAACATCATAAGTGCTATTTATCGTGAACTTTGATTTTGTAGATGTCTTAAAATACAGTTGTTCCCTTTAACAACTCGTATATTTGCCTAAGCATTAATATCATGGATTGGATTTGTTATTTTTGGATTCTGCTTAGACATTACAAAAAAGTTGTACGTCTTTTTAAAACTATCCTTAAAGCACTAACCGCTAGTGCAAGGCTTCATGAGCGAAAGCATTCATGGATGACGCCTCTAGTATTTCTTAACTCATGCTTGTTGACTACATAATCTAATATGTAATATTACTTGGATTATTATTAAACCGATAAGATGATTGAGTAGCATAAAGTTATATTCCAATAACAAGTGCAATAAATGATTTATAGCGACATATTTTATCTTGTAAACAGTTGTATGTAAGAAGGGAGCCCCTTTAGCCCTCATGTAATGAAAATAAAGTGCTACACCAAAAGACTTGAAAAGTTAGGATCTTCACTCTAGAGTGATCTTGCTATCATCAAAAAAGTCAGTTCCTTTCCAAGTCTTTCAACTATATCATTACAGCTTATTACATGAATGGTTAGGAGAAGACTGTCGTAGTTGCATAGTATGCTAATTAAGTCGCAAAATAGAATATACAAAACAAGCCTTTACAAGTATTAATGAAATGTTAAACCTAGTGTTGTGACTACCGATCAACAAGAAATTGTTGAGCTTGAATTAGTAGTGTTCATATACTAGGTGTAACACGATAAGTTTAATGATTTCGTAAGGTCTTTCAAGTACCTAAGAGATATGATTTTCTCATGGTACAAAGACAGTATATTTAATGGATCAATGTTTTCTCATAGTACAAAGACAGTATATTTAATGGATCAATGTAAGCCTACTAAATACAAATCTACTAGTTGCATAATTTTGATAAATGGCTCAAAGCCATACAAGTTAAGACGTATTCATATATGAAAACCAAGTCTAAGATTTGTTTTATGTTCCACCTCAAGCCAAGGTATCAGGAGACATTGAGTTTTTTTTGAAAAAACAGATATATATGGTAATTTGCATATATTAAAGCAAGACTGGTTGTGAAAGATTTTACATAGAATTAAGGAATTGACTATGAGGAAGCTATTTCTTTTGTAGCTATTCTTAAATCCGTTATGATATTTATTGCTATAGTTGCCTTCCATGATTACGAAATACGATGATGGATTTTAAAACAACTTTTCTTAATGAAAATCTAAGTGAATGTGTCAATATGGCTAAGTTAGATGGTTTTGTTCATCCTAAGCATCCTTATAAAATATGCGAACTTAAGAAATCCTTTATGCAATTAAAATTATCTAGATGCTAGAATTTAGATTATTTAAAACTAAAGTTAGATTATTTAAAAATGAAGTTGATTTGTGTGTTTATATAAAGGCTAGTGGGAGAAGTGTTATGTTCTTATTCACATTCGGATTACATATATACTACTCACTGAAAATAATATCCTGACCTTAAAGTACATTTAGTCGTGGCTTGGGTGGTGTTTAACAATGAAAGATTTTGATGAAACCACATATATTCCAGGAGTAGTTACCTAAATAAAAATATCATGGTAATTTTTTGACATAAGTCCAAGTGACTATCTAAGATAATTCAAATGCTTCTTAATGCAAGATTTCAAGTGAGGTTTCTTCCTCGTGCCACATGGTACTATATATCCTAAGAGATCTCCATGTACAAGTACGAGCAAACAGATCAAAAAGCTAAAATAGATTATTCTTTAATTAGATTTATTATGTATATCATGTTATGCACTAGGCCAAACGTAGTATAAATGTAACGCATGATGGGTTGTCATAAGCAAAATCTAATTATGAGATGTTACATGGATGTTATCTTCCAAAACAGTCTAGATAACTCTTAATCGCAATGGGGATTGTCTCAATAGATGATTAATTACTAGGAAATTATTCATAGTCCGCAATGAGAACACTTAGATGAAGAAATTGTAGTTGATCTTAGTGTGATGCCTAGCATTGAGAAACCTGCCGTATAATTTGACAACATTAGTGTAATCACATAGGCTAAAGTACCATGATCACGACACTTTACCAAGCACATTCTATAAAACATTTTTGGCCCGTTTATGTGTTGATGTCCATTTAAATTTTGGCTTGTATTTTATATTCGTGTAAACATTGGGAGATGATTAGTTTATGAAAGTTATTTTTTTACTTATCACAAATGCGTGTTAGTGTGTGAATTTCTTGATTATCGGTATTTTTTTATGAATCAACGATAGTTGAAAGAATTATTTGTGGTATTCACAGTGAATTAACAGGTTCAGCTAGTTATCTTGTTTTCTGCATATATCACACAATCCATTAGTAAAATATATACCAGCTTGTATTCAACGAATCTATTTCCGAAGCCTATGTCATAGAAGAACATTAGGCACATGCTAGTTACTTTGTTTTGCTAGTGGTTAAATTTGATCGTATCTGTTACTTGGATATTTCTGAACAATACAGAGGTGTCATTTTATTTGATTACATGGTGGATGTTATCTTTTTAATTACTAATATTTTGTTCTATATTTGCATGTTTAAATCCACTAATAACTAGATTATTCTAAATGTTTATATTTTATAAGAATTATGGAAATAACTTTGAAACATGACTATTATGAAATGTTTTGTTAATAGGGTAGTGTAATCAAAGCTCACATGTATTTAAAGGGAGTAAACACTAGACTTTACCCGCTTACGATATTACTTCATGGATTAATGTAATAAGTTTTTGGAAAAATGATAATACTTTTGTATTTTTTGACATGAAATACATATTGAAGCTTCATTTTATGAAACGTTGTTTTTTCTAACGTAGTGTGACATTATTCTTGACACTTCTGGTATTTAAAGACTAGCATATCAGAAACATTCTTGCTTGATGTAAATACAACTTGGAGAGGAAACACTTCGATGTTTGTTCATTTATCTACGTCTTCACCAAAACATAACTACTCATCTACAAAGGTTGTTGTGTTTAAAGGCCTTATGTATGGACTTAAATTTCATTTTACGTGCACATGGATCCTTGATGAGTTAATCTTAAAAGTTTTACAAAATTATACATGTTTTTTTGCTTTGTGTTAGATCCTTTGTGATTGCTTTAGGTGCAACTTAATTCACAAAACAGTGTTCCCTATTCCATAGCCTAAGGTGTTGGTCAAGCATCGATATTATTGAGATTGTTTACATGTGAATTCGTTATTTGCTTGTCATTCTGAGTGAGTTTATAAATTATCACTCAGACTCGCAAAATCATCATTTTGACACAAATTGATTTGTTTGCACCAACATGAATTATAACAATTTACGCCAACATGAATCAAATCTATTGTTGACTAATTTGACGAAGCCACTATTTTATATTTTTTATAAAAATACACATTTTAATAATTTGATATTTAGATTAATATCCACAACACTTTAGTAGAAGCCATGGTCAATTATCAGTGTTCTGAATATAATAGTAATAAAAAAAACATACTCCGTCAATTTTGATTACTTGTGCCAACTATCTTTCACATTGTATTATCATTTTCTTGCTAGTTATCAAATTAAACATCTCTAGCAAATTTTAAACCTTATTTGGTCATTTCTTTGCTAATAGGCGTGTTAGTTTTAATATAAAATCAAAATCACCTCGTAAGATGAAAAGCAACTTCTAGCAAGCAATAATGAATGCAGATTGGTTACCTTCTTTGATGATGTTTATAACATTTTTTGTGGTTGAATCTTCATTTATTTTTATTTTTTATTTTTGCTCCTCTTTTGCACTTTTCTTGACCGTATGTATATGCAGATACTTTTCTTGCTCTTCTTTTTTCAATGTACTAGGCACCAAACAACCCCACTTTGTGCAAGAAAATGAAGTTTATAATAGACTCATTATTAACCCCTTCAACACATTTATTTCAATTATATCACACATTTAAAGTATTTTTTAATATTAGTCATTTTCATTTTAATGCTTCATATATAAATGAATAGTCTTGTAATAATTGACTTCTTATTATTATATTTAGTAAAATATCAAATATTATATTTTGGGTGTAACATTTCCTCTCTTGAGCAGTCATCTTTTAAAATGTATGCTTCCTAGTTTTCAGTTCATGTTGTTTCTTGTTTTGCACCTATATATTGTAGCACCTTATAATTGGGAAGATATATTATCCATAACCCATTTCTAATTATATCTTAGTAAACATATTTTGGATTTAGTTTAATGTGATATTTTGTAGTTCCTTACTTCCTTACATCTCATTTCATCTTTTGATGGCTCATGTTACTTCCCTATTCAATATATCCAAGTCTAGTTATATTTATAATCTATGCATAAAGTTTATTGACGTGATTGAATATTAATACTCTAACTAACTATTTTTTTAAGTTGCCACATCAGATATTCGGGTTCATTAATTCATTTGCTTATAATTATATATGGTTGATTTCTTTACCAAATCGTCAACTAGTTTGTGGTATCTCTTTCGTTAATCCAAGTTACATATCGCTCCCAGCCTTACCTTGAGAGGTTATATTAGGCTATGATACACTTATGTTATTATATTATCGATCTATAAGTTATTAATTAAATAATTTATATATAAGTATTCGTTTGAATTTGTTCTTTTCATCAACCTATAATAGTTATTACTTCATTCTTTTGAGTTAGATTTAAGTTAATAAATATACTATTGGGTTACTATCAAAGATCATTACTTGTATTTTCTTACTATCAAACATTTTTATTAAACAATATATCATTTGCAAAATAACAAATGTATACATCTCTTTCTCTTCCATGATATGTTTTAACTTCATACATAAATCAATAAACGTTTAAAATAATTATTTATATAATTAAAATACATTTAATAAAATAAAGTTAATGTTAAAGCTCATGAATAACAAAAAAATTAATCCAAAAGTCTTTTTCATTATACTTTAAGAGTGCTACATTTTATTATATTCATTAAAAAGTGTTTTTTTATTAAACTATAAGGTAAAGGGGTGAAGAGTAACTCACCCCATTCATCATGTTTGAACTTTTATTCTGATATTGATTTTAACATTTACATTGATTTTAATTTTAATATATTAATATTATAATTAACTATAAAAATATTTGGTTTCTTGTTATAACTTTTAATATTTGATGGTTTATAAAATATCAAATATGTATTATGACGTGTTTGTTTTAAGCCATGGTTCAATAGAAACTTTATTCAAACTGAGATAGATCAAATATAATATAGTTTTATTTCTTTTACTTCAAAAACAATTTAGTTCTTTTAAATAACTTTTGATGTAGAATGTTAATTTAAGGACATTTTTATTTTCATATATGTTTAAATATTAATTCTAATCAAAATGATCAAGTCTGGTTAAATATAATATAATTTTATATTTTTATTTTAAATACTAATTGCTTTTTTTTATAAATAATTTTAGATTAATAATGTTTTATGAAATGTTAGATTTACCGTTATTATGTGTTTAATTTGACATACGTATCAATATGAATTATATGCATAATCGAGTCATGCCTATCAACACAAAGTTCACAAAATACATATTTTAAATTAATGTATAAAATTATTTACAAGTTTTTACAAGACAACACATGTTCTTCCTTTCATCTAGCCATCTAAAAGACTGTACAAAAAAATAAATATGATTCTACTACAAACTCAAAGTTCATTTTTACAATAACATAATGTCATAACTATTACATCTAATATTAAACAATAAATTTAAATCTTGTGCATATATAATTCTCGCCGCACTACCCGGTAAATAAATTCTCCCCTAGTTAAGGTATATTATTAAGAAACACAAGTTTGTTTTGATGGGATGAATCAACTTTATGATTTTATATGTTGAGTGATTGAATTGAAGACCAACAAAGGAGACAAATGCAATTCATTGAGACTTAGGGGAGCAAGGTGTAATTGACCCCACTCTAAATTCCCATACAACAATCTCTCTCCCTCTCTTTATACATATATGTGTATATATATATATGTATGTATGCATGTATGTATATGTGTATACATCTTTCTCTCTCTATATACACTTTTTGTATTGCAAAAACCATCCAAAAAGATCTCTTCACACTATACTCAAAAACCAACCTCTCTCTCTCTCTCTCTATCTATCTATCTATATCTCTCTCTCTATCTCTCTCTCTCTCTCTCTGTGTGCAAATGAAGAATCGGTGCCTTTGATGGAAAAAGAATCTGAGTTAAAGAGCAACTCAAAAGATTCAAACTTGATGGCAAACACAACATTTTCCGATCAGATTCCGGCAACCTATGGTGGTGGTGTTGGTGGTGGTGGCTTTTTTGATATGTTATCTTTTCAAGATTACGGTGGTGCTTCTCTCTTTGATTTGTTTGAACAATCTACTTCTCCGGCGAACTTGGTGGTGGAGCAGCAGAATAATCTTCTACCTCCGGCGTCCGCCGTGCCGGAGACGGCGGAGATGGTGAATACTCCGACGCAGAACTCTTCTTCTATCTCGTGTTCTTCCAACGACGCTGTTAATAATGGTGATCAGGAGAATAAAAGATCAAGATCTGCTCATGATGATGATGATGATGGTGGTGATGACGATGAGGAAAAGAGTACTACTAACAAACAGTAAGAACCCTTTTTGCTTTCACTTTTGAACACACACACGTATGTGTGTTTTTACACTTGATTAATCTCTTGTTTTGTGAAAAGTTTAACAAATCTATATTTTGTGATTCACACATATGTAGCTGCTAACTTTGTGTTTTTCACACTCATGAGTTTGTATGTGCTATTCAGCAAATCATCATTGCTGACTGAATATCAAGAAAAGGTCTTTGTTCAAAACTAGCGGTCTAGCACACACATATGGTGTTTCTTGTGTGTGTGTGTTGATAATTAAGCTTTCATTTTCTACTTATTATGAGTTTTTATGTGTTGTTCCATCATTCTTCATTGCTAATTAAGATTATCTCCATGGCCATTGATTCATAAGCGGCCCCCGTTGGCCTTCGGCGGGAGGCCAACGCTCCCTCTCTCCTTCCTTCCTCTCACATACTCTTCACGGCGCGTCACGGCGCGCCCTAACAGACAGATCTTTGGGCGCGTCTTCCTTCCTTTCACATACTCCTCACAGACGCGCCCTCACAAACAGATCTTTGGGCACGTCTCCCTTCTTCATACATACTCCTCACAGACGCGCCCTCACAAATAGATCTCTGGGCGCGTCTCCATTCCTCTCACATACTCACAAACAGATTTCTAGACGCGTCTCTCCTTCCACACTACTCCCTACCCGTTTCTCTTTCGTCCGCCTCAGAATGGATCGCTCCACCGGAGCGGTGGAGACGGTCTACCAAATGAAATCAAGAAAACTTATTCCACAAGACCAATGTTTTGTATAATCTTCAAAGTATTAATTTAGTGGGTTTTGACTCTTGACCCAGAAAGAAAGAACCAGTTTCAATTCTATTTTCACACACACAACTGTTTTTTCAAGATCTTTGTTTTGACCAAGGTAGGCCCTTTTCACACACATACACACACCCAAAGGTAGATATGATAAACAGGTGTTATGTGAAGCATCAATTTGCTGGATTTGATAAATCTTTATACTTTTTATGTCCATATTCTTCGATTAATTTCTTAAAAAAGTATTCTTTTAATTTTCTGATCAAATATATATTTATAAATGACATATTCTTGAATCAATATGTGGGTGTTAATTTCATCATGTGTTAAATATATATAGGTTAAAACCCAAAAAGAAGAACCCAAAAAAGCAAAGGCAACCAAGATTTGCATTCTTGACAAAGAGTGATATTGATCATTTGGATGATGGTTATAGATGGAGGAAGTACGGTCAGAAAGCAGTGAAAAACAGCCCTTTTCCTAGGTATACTCTCTCTCTAGATTCCATCACTTTCTCTCTCTAACCCTTGTTTTTGTTGCCCTAACATATACTATATTGAATAACGTTTTCTTTGAGAAGTTTTGATGCATTCATACTATGTAATGATAGTTGGTTTGGTGTTCTTTTTAATGATTCTGTTAGATATCTAGATGATTTAGGATTTTGATAAACACTTCTTGATTCTTTAAAGAGTTTGAATAATGAGGGTTCATTTGTACTAAGAGCGAATTCAAAGGAAAATCTGCAAAAGCAAGTTTACTTGTATGATTAGCGAATCCGTAGCTTTGAAGATGTGAAGTCTACACTGGTCTCTTCGGGATGGAGTTCGCTACTCATACCAGTGAAGTTGTTTAATATGCTTGTCACACCAGGGAACTCGATAATTTGGTTGCCACACCAACGAATTCCAACATTCAAAATGTTTGATTTCACTTGATAAGTTCACTTGTGCTAGAACAGTTGAATTGTTCAATCTCTTTCAAAAATTGTCTAAAAGTGTTTAATTACTAAAAAACCTAAACCACCTCTTTTTAATTGATAAAGTAGATGTGTGTGTCACTTCTATCTTTATTCTCTATCATCAACCGATCATATTTGTTAAAGATTGAACCGATTTTATTGTTGTACAAATAGGAGTTACCATAGGTGCACAAGTGTGGCTTGTGGAGTGAAGAAGCGAGTGGAGAGATCGTCCGAAGATCCATCTATTGTTATCACAACGTATGAAGGTACCCACACACACCCGTATCCGATGACACCTCGAGGAGCCATTGATATATTTCCGGAAACCGCCACTTATGGTGGTTTTAGTGGTGGTGGTGTTTCTTCTTTTCTTTTTACACAACCTCACTACCAAAATCTACAACCTCAACAACTACCTTCTTTTCCTAACCAAATAACACCATCATCTAATCTAAGCTTTGGCACCACTAATGCTGGTGTCCATCAATCATCATACTCAAATCTACTTCAAGAAAGACGTTTTTGCACTTCACCTTCCTCCACATTGGCTAGAGATCATGGACTCCTTGAGGATGTCATCCCGTCCCAGCTCCGGAAAGATGAGCAGAATTGATGAGTTGTTCACCAAAAGCTAAGTGCTATGACAAATCATTGTTATCTTATATACTAACAATGTACGATGATCAGCTGATCATCGCACATTAGCGAGTTTGATCATCAATCAGCTTACAATGTCTAGGTTTTTTCTTGGGTTCTAGCTAGCTAATTGTGGAGGATTGGCTTTGTTGATGTTTGGTTCTTTCGTTTGTTCGTTGTACTTGCAGATATTCCATATTTTGCTATGAAGATTTTAGGGTATATGATTTTGTACATCTTAATGTCATTTAGACAAGGTTCTTATTCCGTATAGTTGTCACATTATGTAGTTCTTATATACTTTTAGTTGGCAATATGTATTTTAGCATAACAAACAATTAACGGCATTTATATACATTACATATACACGTACATTATACTACTAGATTTGTGTGTATATTAAACATACATACATGCAAATATACATAAGGTTACTCATGCTTACATACATACAAATGTATGATATGAAACTAACAAGTGAATCTTTAGATATAAAATTGTTGTGCTTTGGTAATTTTTCAATAGCACGCCATATTATTACAATGATCTTAGTGAACTCTAAATGTTGAATGAAATAATGGTTATATGTATAAATTGTGACCTAGTGTACGAATGCTAGGACAATCATTTATGCAACTTTTCTTTGCAGCTTTAGAAAAATGCTCTAGTTGCCTAGGAGGCGATGTAACTTTAACACACGATCTTGGTATGCATCAAGATGTTGTTCACGATCTTAGTACGCGATCTTGGAGTCTTGAGAAGAGATTATTTCAAAACTTGAAACATGACGGTTTTATTACAGGAAGTTTATAACGTCCAAATATAAACACGACAACCTCTCTTCTCTCTCTAGTTAGACGGCCCCCTCGACGGCCGTATGTTGGCGATTAACATCAAAAATCATAATAATTTACTTATCAGTTTCTCACGAAAAAGGTGGGGGCGAATTGTACCATTTCTACTTTATCCCATTCTTTAGACATAGCATAAGCCATATACATGGTTATGCACAACACGTAAACTTGTCCCCACACATTTTGCTTGCTCAAATTCTTGATACCGTCGCCAGACACCATACCCATTAAAAATCCATTCACTTGCTTTCATTTTTCTTTTATTTTCTTTTAGCTATTTTTGTTCATTTTATTAAAAATAACTAATACTTAAATCTAGAGGATGTTTAGAATTGCTTCTTTTAGATCTTATGGAGTTATAATTCATATTGTTATCAAACTTGTAAACATATGTATACAACAAATTGATTAGCTTTTAGATAAAGTTTAACAAAAATCTATGGAATTAACTCGTAGATTTACAAAGACAAAGAGGAGGTTGATGATGGGTTATTTACCCAATTAAACAAGTTCAATTTAGCTTTACAACTTAGAACTACAAGTGTTAAATTTCGGATATCTGAAATTTTTGAGAGCATTGATTTTACTATCTTAATTTGTATCGCATTATTGGATGTATGAAATTTGAATATTTGAAATTTTGTTTACGGATTCGGATAGTCAGCACTACAACAAAGCAATCTTCTAGCAACAACGTGTTTACTAAATACAACTTATACTAACAATTTGTCGTTGCCACAGGTCTGACAATAGCGATGACATGTAACACATTGGTCTGGAGAATATCATAGCGACGATATATTATCGCTATCATATTCATAAAAGGCGCAAACATTCTCTCCATACACTTTTGATTAAAAAAAACCTAAGAAAAGCAATAGCAACGATATATAATCACTAGCTATATCCGTGTTTATACTGACGACGCATGTATTCACGATATTTGTCATCACTGAAAGTGTGCTTTGTTGTAGTGCAAACGGATATCCGAATTCCCATATATTAAACAAAGAGAGTCTAAAACCTATTACAAAATGCAAGTGTTTACTTTTAAGTCCATATTTTTATAGTTAGGAAGAACCTTATTTCAGTTCAGGAAGCAAAGAATGCATTTGTGAGTTTGTGTCTTGACTCTAGAAGTGATATAAAAGAACATCATTTCACACCTGGATTCTAATCTTTATTTCCATAGAATGTGTCATAGCAATTGCAGTTCTTTATCATTAAGAATCTTCAAAAATATATGGTCTTTTTTAAGGAGAGGTTTAACATGATTCATTGAGTCGGTACATCTTAAAATAAAAGACCTTGTATTTAATCATGAAATAGATGAAAGACCAGATGCAACTCAATAAGTGGATAAGTAATTAGTAGTAAATGCAACTCAATATTTTTTAACGAAAAATATGCGACCATGCTTCGTAGGATAGGTGTTATCTTAATCGCGCTTACATATTTGTTTCTCAGCCGGGACCACACCCCCAGCCCGAACCCCCACAAGAGGATATGCATTGCCACTACAAGAAAAATGAGTTATTGCGACTAGATTTTTAGAGACGAAATTATTTCGTCTCCACAGATACAACTATAGCGACTAAATATAGTCGCAACAATTTTTCCATATTTTTTGTTTTTTAGGACCTTTTCGAGACTAAATTTAGTCGCTACAAGTTTTGGCAAAGTGGAGGGAACGGTTGGCGGTAGTGAAAATATTATAGCGACGATGTTTAGTCTCGATAGGTTAAAATTAATTTCTTTTCTCTTTTTATATAACAAATGTTCAAATAAATAAAAATAAAAAAATAAAACAATTTTAATAAAAAAGAATAGGGACTATATTTAGTCTCTATAGATTAGGAATGAATTTTAATACTACAAGTGTCTTGACCAAATTCCCCAAATCATCACACCCAAACCATCGACCCCCAAACCCCATCACAACCGACCGCCGGGCGCCCCATCACCGCCGCCGCCTCATCACCGCCGGAGCTCCATCACCGTCGGCGCCCCATCACCGCCGGCGCCCCATCACCGTCGGCTTCCCATCACCGGCCACCTCTTCAATCGACCCCCAAACCCTTCAATCGACCGCCGGCGCCCCATCATCGCCGGCGCCCCATCACCGTCGGCCCCCCATCACCGTCGGCGCCCCATCACCGCCGGAGCTCCATCACCGTCGGCGCCCCATCACCGGCCACCTCTTCAATCGACCCCCAAACCCTTCAATCGACCGCCGGCAGCTCCTTCACCGCTGCAGCTCCTTCAACGCCGGCAGCTCCTTCACCGTCGGCCACCCCTTCACCACTGCAGCTCCGTTCACAGCCGACCACCGCCAAAGGTATCTGCCAAAAATAATATTTATAGTTTTTTATTTTTTTTATTGTTCATGATCTGCCAAAATATACTTATTATTGAGGTGTTTGTTTTATCTTGATTTATTGTTTTAAGTTTATTAATGTAACAACATATACTTTACTAATAAGAATCATATTTGTAGGTTTGTAATGACAATAAAGTGTTGAATTTTGTTCATATAGCAACTGATTCGAGCTCTTTACTTCATCAATACTTGATTGTGAGGTAGACATAACAAGGTACATTTTACTAATAAGAATCACATTTGTAGGTTTGTAATGTATGCATAACACTTATCAACCATTGATTAATTGATGTAGTATATGAAAATTTTATCTTTTATTTGATTATTATGGTGGTTAATGTACCATAGAAGCTAATGATTAATTGATGTAGTATATGAAAATTTTATCTCCTATTTGTGTATTCTTTACAAATAAAAAATGTTTTAGAGCTTTCCAGATTGGATTATTAGTCTAAATCTTATTAATGCAACAGTTATGACAACTGATAAAAGTTGGATTACGTTACGAAATCGAAGATGTCCAGAGTTCTTAAATGGTCTTCATAACTTTATGAAGATTGCAAAAAATCATGTGAATAGTGAAGGCAAAACATATTGCCCGTGTAAAAGTTGTGCCAACTTTATGGGTTTGAGTCATTTTGACCCGTTTATGCTACAAGTTTGATGTATAAAGTATATTCAAGTAGGTTTCCATCGTATTGACCCGTTTAAACTTCTAGTTAGATGTTTTAAGTATATTATAGAGGGTTTTGGTCGTTTTGACCCGTTCAAACTAAAAGTTTAACTTATTAAGTTTATTAAAGTGGATTTGGATCGTTTTGACCCGTTTATACTACAAGTTTGATGTATTAACTTTATTAAAGTGGGTTTGGGTCATTTTGACCCGTTTATGCTACAAGTTTTGATCCATTTAAACATTTAATATGTTTATATTTTATTGTTTAATGCAGGAAAAAATTAGTGAGCAATATAAGAAATCAGTCTCAAGCTCGGGTGGAGATGAGACATCGGTGGATGAGTTTTTATGTCTTACAGAAGCTTTAGGTTCTCGACGTTCACACATACGAGGCGTTGGTCGAATAGTGAGAAGTGTAACTCCGGACATGTTCCCTAATGTAAATAGGGATGAAGAGAATCAACAAGCGAGAGAACGTTTTGAAAGACAAGATCAGGCTATAGCGGAATTGCGACAAAAAAATGCGCTTTTACAAGAACAAATAAATCAAATACTACTATTAACCAAAATGCAACTTCCAGACTCGTCCTCTCAACCTAATGAAGATGATGATGAAGATGATGATGAAGATGTTTGACAATTATGGAATTTTGTATTTACTTTTGAATGCAGTTTGTTTTGACAATTTATGGAATTTCTGTATTTAATTATATTAGTTTTGAATGCAGTTTGTTTGACAATTTATGGACTTTTGTGTTTCTGAATTTTGTATATTTATTTATTATTATAATCTGGAAATTAAATAATTAAAAAAGCTATTGAGACGAAATTTCGTCGCCATAAGTCTCCCCTATAGACACTATATTTAGTCGCAACAGTTAATATTTCTCATAATTAAAGTTTAATTTTATTTTACGAAATATATTTAACGACAACACTGTTGCGACTAAAGTTCGTCGTTAAAAGTTCCTTTATTGCGACGAAACTTATTGCGACGAAAATATTGACCTGATACGACGGAGAAATGGCGACGAAATTCTGGAGACTACATTTCGTCGCAATAGGGTATGGAGACGACATTTAGTCGCTATAAGTGAAAATCAATTAGTCGCAAAAAGTCATATTTCTTGTAGTGTGCTTAGAAAACCCTCAGGCTCAACTCTAAGCATTTTGTTTAGAGTGTGACTTGAAACCATGACCTCTTAATATTTACATGTAATGGGTACCTCACAAATGCAACTCAATAAGTGGATTGATTTTCAACGTCTTAAACAATTACATTATCAAAAAATCAATATTTAAATATCTTTTAATAAAAATAAAAGTAAAATAGCTATTTAATAAGTTAAATTTAATATAATGGTTAAATATGTGACATGTAATATATATAAATGTGTGTGTGTGTGTTTTGATTAAAGAAAATGTGTAATTGGTTTTTTTTACTTTAGTAAATATGTAATTGATGGTCTCAATAATTATATATATATATATATATATATATATATATATATATATATATATATATATATATATATATATATATATATATATATATATATCACAAATTTTATATTAGGTTCGTATTATGTTTTCCTATTGAATATTCACGCCCTAAGTATGTTCATTGATTTTTCTTTGTTTGCGAACACTAGTTTAGAAACCTGTGTACATGTTGAATAAAGTTATTAAACTAGCAGTTACTATTTAGTATTTAGAAATTATTAAATATTTTTTTTGAGATAAAAGTATGATTAAAATTATGTATAATTAATCACTTTAGATAATTAAAAAAACATTATTAACATTTAATGTTATCATTAGATAGTGGCACATGAAAAAATTAATGTAAGAAAATAACATGTGACAAAACTTATTTAATTTGTTTTATATCAATGATGATTCTTAACTCAACTGGTTAATATGAAATACTCATTACATGTAAATAAATGAAAAGTCATGGGTTCAAGTCTTACTCTGAGCAAAAATTACTTAGATTTGAATCAGGGAGTTTTCTCAGCAATGGGTTTCCTCCTGACAGGGGTTGGGGGTGCAGTCCCGGCTGAGAAATGGATAGGTGAGCCAGATTAAGATAACACCTATCATCCGAAGTAGGGTCGTACATTTGACGTTCAAAAATTTTTTTTAGTTTGTTTTATTAGGGAAAGATGCCAATATAAATATATGATAAATTATTTTTTATATAGAAAAAGTATTAAAGCACTAAAAATTGAAAAAACTTTTCTAATAGTAAAGGAAGATAATACAGTAGGAAATATAATATGTATGGCGAGAAATATGTACAGTGAGATTAATTAATGTTTGGAAATTCAAGAAGAAGTTCTAAGTTTTGGTTTACCAACATGTTACATTGTGTAGTCTCAACCGTAGATATATATGCTTCAATGAATGGATGTAAATAGTGTTGTGCATGTCATGTGTCAACCCAAAATGTCGGGAGAGATAATATTGCAATTAAAATTCTAATTCCACGTAAACCTAAATATTTTCGATATTATTGTATTTTTATAATATTAACATATACATATTCAAATAAAAATAGGTAGTAGTGTTTATAAAATATAATTATGCTAGTGAGAGTGAAAAGTAAGACGGTTACTTTCTTTCTTTTTTTTAACAATATTTTTTTTTTGGCTTAATAAGAAACACTTCTAGCAAGACACTAGAAGGCTCCAATGATACAAACTATATCAACCCGTTACATTGAAATGATATCGTTGGGACCATCTTAGATACGATAAATATCCAACTTCTTCTATTTCACAATTGTAACATTTGACCCAATTCATATTGTAGATCTCAAATCCGTTCGGATTATCCATGTAATAATGAAATAAAGTCATCATTTAACCATTTTACTTTATTATTATGTTTAAAACATGATTAATTAGATTTTAATAATCCAAATTATTACCTATTGGCCGGTAACAATCCATACTATCAGTTTGGCTAATAATAATCCGAACTTTTATTTTTGTTGACAATCTTAGTAGCATAATAATCATTAAATAACATTTGATATGTACTTCATTTTCACTCCATTTCATTATACGTTTTCCTATATCATTCACAGTTATTACCGTGAGCAAATTTGAGTAGAAAATAAGTGTGAATCGATGAATGATTATATAATTAGGATTGCACTTGGCAACAAAAATAAAAATAAGGATTATTATCGGCAAAATTAATAATATAGATTATGATCGGTTAATTGATCATAGTTTGGATTATTAAAATCCATTTGTCTTAAAACATTATTATGTCATTTATTAATTCAATAATAAATATATAATTTATAAAATAAATTTTGTAGAGTTTTATCACAAAAATATGAGATATCACTATTTCATTTAAATAAAACAACTAATTTTATAAAAGATTGCAAAAGTTTATAAATTTTTAAGTTAGTCGTTAGTTTAATTAGGATTTTATTTAACAAATTAACTTTAGGGGTTAGTTTTGTAAGTTTTAAAACATATTAAAACTTAGTTTAATTACTTTAGACATAAAATGATAACCATTAAAATCTAAGGGACCATAATGAAAATTTTTTAAACCTTAACCCCTCCCCCTCCCGGCGTATTCCATGCGCCCATATCCGGCCTCCCTCCGGCCAAGCTCCAGCAAAGCCAAAAACCAAAAATAATCATTTTAAATCGAATCAAATCGCTCCTACACACTAAGGCACCAGTTTCGAACTCTGGGTCAATTGCAATTGATTATCCAACTATTTTGGCATGCAAATCGAAACCAAAATATACAGGTCAAATCCAAATCGGTTTCAACACAAATTATGTTCAAATGATTAGATCAATTGACTAGAAATTCTTTAGTTATCACTAAAACTTAAAAACCCAAGTCAATTATGGTTGTAACTATAGATTCGTCCTCAATTTGAATCAAAAACCTCTGAATCAAACTCATAACTCGTTCGAATCGAAACAAACCCAATTAATGCTATATAAGTGAGGCAAAACACTTCAATCAATCCCCTTTAACCCTATGTAACCTCAATTAATTCCACTCGAAACACAAACATACTCGGCGTGATCCTCGTTATCCTCTCGGACCTGCAACTGTGGTGTTTATCATCCTCTGGACATTCTATCTTGCAATTAATTAAAAGGTTTCAACCCTCATCTCCCGTGAAAGCTTCACACAGCTCTAACTGGATTACATCTTCCAAATTCTATCGAATCGAATATATTATCAGTCACTCATTTCTTCTTTCTTATTATTATTAATCTGTCATCGAATCAGGTAATTGCGCACGTCTGAATACTCGTTATGTCACACCCCAACCGATGGCAGAAACATCGGGGCGCGAGAAGTGATAGATTGTTCAAAGACATCATAGAACTAAAGTGACAGTAAATTAAGATTAAATTTCATTTCCATTAATCAACATAACATTACAATGCTTCAAATAAACATATAAAAATTTTGAGAAATACAAGTCTAAAACAAGCATAACAAAATGGTAGATTTGGTGTGTTTCTAAGTCCACCTAATTGAGTTTCTTGATAAAGCTTCAAGCATTTCCTGCAACATGTATAAAATATTGATCAACATATGAATATGTTGGTGAGTATACAAGTTTAAATACATAGTATAATAGTGAATAAATCTCAATTCAACATGAGTAAAGTATACTAAAGTTTGTACATTGCTAGCATGCAAAGCCAATAATCAAACCAAAGTGTCACTAGCGTAATCTTAGCATCAAAAGTGAGCAAGACCGTAAAGATTGATAATATAACATAGACCCATCATAATAGGGCAGATGTGCTAGTCCTATAGCGCTATACATGTTAAGGCAGGTTTAGATTGCTTGCAAGATAATGTATTCTAGAATGTATTCACGAATAGTATAACAAGTAAGCATGTTTGTATGAATTAAGTTTTAAAATGATTTTGATTGAATGAATAATTGAGTGTATTTGATAATCGATACATGTTACAACCCAAATAGTGTTAAAACAAAATGGGTGAAGTATGACTCACGGTTTGGCGATTAGAATCCACAAGAATATACGAACGAGTTTAAAGGATTCACCAAAGTCACCCTAAAAGGTAAACGAAAGTGTGTAAGTTTAGGATTCAAAGTTCGAGATTTTAGCAATTGGAAAGTATACGAAAATTACAAATATGAGAGTACATAAAAGTATATACTACTTAGACACTTATTTGGACACCATGTATATGTGTTTTTTTATGAGTATTAGTCACTCATTGGAAGTCCAAAATAAGAAATCATAAGATTAGTATAATATCTACCTTAATACATAATAGTCAACCATAGTTGATTGATATTATGGTTTGGTTTTGACTAAGTATTATATAGATATAAATATAAGTCATGCATTAGAGGTAGGGTAATCCACAAACCTCAAGATTGTCACCATTGCACAGAATCTCCACATAAGGGTGATTCGGATGGTCATGAGTATATAAATGAAAGTACTAAAGTAAATTAACTAGTTTGACTAAGTGTTCAAGTGGGGTATGGTGGGTAAATTAGTTGTAGAACCAAGGTTTAATATCACCATTTCATACCATAACACAAGCCTTTTAACATTGGTTGGAGGCTTGGTTTGGTTTCATCCACTTCTTGATTTGTAGATCACTTAGTGTTTTGTAAAGATGAAAGAATGGAGTGTAAAAGCATTAAAATTTCAGAAATATAACTTCAACACAAGCCTTCCAACATTGAAGTTGTTGGTGACTTGGTTTAGTATGTAAAAGGTTTAAAACTAAGACAAGAAAACATGTATGAAAGAATCAATTATAATATTTCCAACTTGGACCTCAAAAATAGGGGTTTACCATACTTGTCACCTTGGTGACTAAGTGGTTATGTCCTAGAGGTTATTCCAAGTGGTAAAGAAAATGAAGAAGAAAGTAAGAAAAAAAGTATAAATAAATAAAACTCATAAATTGTTCTTGAAGATTTCTTGCAAAAGATGAAGTTGGTGGATGGAATGAGAGAGCTTAAGAGAGAGTTTAGAGTGATGAAAGTGATTAAAGGGGGATTTGGATTAGTATTTATAGATGAAAATTATGGTTGGGCATTAATGTAAGTAGTTGGGGAGATGAGTGGAGGGAAAATACAAATTTTCAATTTTAACCCCTTAACTTATTTTATTTATTAATTTGCACCATAACTAATAATTAATAATGAGTATTTTAATATATGAATCATAAAAATAAAACTTATAAATAATTTTCTGAAAAATATATAAGTCCCGATAAGTTGTTCGGTTTTGCGTTGAAATGCGCATTTGTAATTGTTTAAGCGTTGCACAAACATATAATCAACAAAAATTATATAAAAAGATATTTTCACTATGATCAAGTTTTGAGATTACAAGGATTGAATAAGCAGTAATATTACATTTAAAAAAATAAATGTAAAAAAATGCGGAACGTTACACGTTATCATGCTTAGAATAAAAGCCCTATGTTTATTTACATAACCGCTATCGTTTCTAGGTTCAATTCGAATGATTTAGAAACGAGGGTTTATTAAATTTAGGGATTAATTTAATTAACAGTATTTGATTATTAAGCTTGGAGTTTAAAACATGAATTGGGTTTTTGCCTAGTGGTTACTGTTAAAACACACACAAGAGACCCGCGTTTAAATCTAGGCACCCTATTTAATTTTAATTCAGTTTTTAAACTTTCAATTTAATTCAGAATATAATATTATATTAGTGTATTGTTATAAAAATCATTTTTTTATTTTTATTCAGTTTTTAAACTTTTAATTTATTTGAGAATATAATATTATATTAGTGTTTTTTCATAAAAATCATTCTATTAGTTATTAGTAAAACCTAACTTTATTATTAGCTTCAAAATCAATAAAAGTAGATTTACATACTTTTAATAGTTAAAATCTATAAATTATTTTATACGTTCTAGTTTATAATAAATCTCTATAATATAAAAATTGATTATTTAAATTTTTTAGATAAAAGATCTACATTATTTAAAACCAAATGTTTATTACAAATTTATACATTTAAATAATTATTTATTTATATAATTATTTTTAACAAATTACACACTTTATTATTCAAAGTCTTATTTATTAGCTATAATAATTTACTCATTACTAGTCTTGTTATTCAAATAGAATTAAAACATTTGTTGGAGCATATATTGTCATATATAGCGTGTCCGTCGCTTGACAAATAGTCTAGGCTTAATGTAATACACCTGATATGTTGTAAACACATGAAACTGAGTTATTCGCAGGAGCATATGCGAATGAGACTCAGTTGTACGACTGAGCCATGCTAATGGACCAGTCGTGTGACTGAGAGATGCTATTGGGCCATTCGTAAGACTGAACCATAAGTATGGTCCAGTCGTACGATTGAACCATACGCATGGTCCAATCATACGAATGGGCCCAGTCGCATCTGATATGGGCTGAGGCCTATAAATACCAGTTTCATTGTGTAGAGATGTAAGGTTTTGAGAGTATGTCCAGGGTCTAGATGCTGCCGGATGAGAGGGGAGATCATGCTCGATCTCCCCTTGCCAAGAGTCGTGATTCCTCTGTTTAACGAGCTTGTAATCATTAGGTTTTATCAATGAAACCATTCTATTATTGTTCGTTCTCTTGTTTGTCTCTTGGTTTTTTTTCCTTCCGTCAAGAACACGCTCGGATGTCAACCGATCCAGCGACTTCACAACATTTTACTTTATTACTTATTTAATTATTATTTATTAATAATTGTTAAAAATTTAAATCTTACCATCCATTCAAATTATTTTTATTCAACTATTATCATAACAAGTCATGTATCAAAGTTAATTTAATTATTTTTATATTATGTTCAATCGTGTATTAACTGAAACCCCAAATTCTTATTTAAAACCTTAGCTCCCAAATATACCCTTGAACTTTAAAATTTCTTATTCTAACTTAGGACATCGTTTCTTAGATTAATCCATAAGGAGATCTTTTTGTGCCTAATTCAAGTGTGTTATTATTTCTTCGTATGTATTTTATCAAGTGTGTATTTATAGCCTCTTTTATGTTTTATATATTTTTAGGGAAATCATGTGAATTTATTCAAGTCATTATTTATTCATTATTCATTTTATTCAATTCAGTTCAATTTATGTTTGTGTTATTACTTGCAATTTGTGTTTATAACTTGATAAACATTTATTCTAACACGATCATTAATTTATTCAAACTACGGAAATAATGATATATCTATTGTCTTGACATACCCACCCCATCAGAATATTTGAGGGTGATTGAATAGATTCAGAGTTTTAGCTGGCTCATTAGAGCAAGTGAAATATGCGTCAAATTGGCTTCTTTATAGGATTCTCGTCTGATTGAACAAGAGCGTATGCACCTTACAAAAAAGGGAAGATCGTATGATTGCACGAGATCGTATGCACCTCCTTTTCTCCTTAATTCCGGGAAATAGATAAGTAAGTGAGTGCCCCGTGTACTTTCCCTATCAATTTTCATGTACTAGTTTTTATTATATAGAGAAGAAATCTCAGTTCGAAGGTAAGTAGCTTCCTTTCACAAGCCTGTTTTCACTTCCTTATACATGTGCTTAATTTAGTAAGACTTAATTTGCAGACCGAGTCGAGTCAATCATTAGATTTGATTGTGCAATGCTTATCTTATATGTTATGTTTTTGTACTATAAGTCTTGGCATTAAAATTGAATTATTTCAATCATTTTAATCATTATATCTATATATACAAACTTATGTTTACTCAACAGATAATTCATTAGCTGACTAGACTATTTTTATATGATTTCAAGAAATGTTGCTTAGTTGGATCTCAAGATGTTTACAGCTAGGATTTGAACCTAGTTAATAATATTATGTTATTTGAATTAATGATATATGCATTTAATTTTATTTTAATGATTTATGTACGATGAGCTATGAACAATTGATTCATCTTCGTCCGCCTCGACATTTCCTCCATCGATCGAGGTGTGACAAAAACAATCAAAGCATGGTCACAAATATGGAGCTTGTCGCCTATCTTCTTTTATCTCCTATTTTTTAAATTCTGACTCATTCCTTCATTGTTGTCCTTGCATCCACATAAAAATAGAGCTTGTGATATGGTTACTTGAATGTATTATGTATAATATTCAAAGCATTAAATACAAGTGTATGACATGATTTTTCCGCAAGTAAAAACTAATAAAACTCATTTATTTTAGTTAGTGGATGAGGTTACCTGTTGAATTTTAAAGGTAATAAGGTTCAAATAGATAACTGATGAGATTTTGATTTATTAAGTTCTAGTTTTCATTTGATCTCTTTAATACACATGCACACACACATATATGGTAGATTTTTAATAATATTACTTCATATAAATCTCAAAAAGTGATTGGAAATCCACTACACTCTATCATTCTTCTTTTGATTTTATACAAGCTTAATGCCCCATTTGTTACACAGAATGAAAATTTTATATATAACCATATTGATTATTAATTAATAATATTTAATAATATACAATATAAAAAAATAAGAACATTAAATAAATATGTTAAAAAGTAAGTTGCATATGATACAATAAATCATAAAAAATCATAACTTGATGTAATAAATTAGATAAAAGTTTAAATTATAGGTTGTACAAAAAGAATGAATACAAAAAAGATTAACTTTCAACTTATATGAAAGAATCATTAACAATATTTATTTGAAAAACCAAGTAAAGGTAATTAGTTTCTGCAATTTTTAAATGCTTAGTATGCGTCGATTGAAATGATAAATTTTTAATATTATATATGTATATTTATGTTATGAATATGTAAAGATCATAGTAAATAAACATTTAAAACATAAGATTATTTGTTATAACAAAATTACTTAAGGTGATGAAACATGTTAACTAAATTAGGTTTTGGAAAACTAATTTCTAAAAGCATGATAATTTGTTCTAAATAAAAAAATTATCATAACAATCGTTTAAAATCATCTTGTATATATATTTCGGATTTAAAATATAAATGAGATTAATTGAAATTGTATAACTCTTTTATTTCCCGAAAACAAATTAGGATAATCTAAGAGTTTGAAATTATTTTTTTATATTCATATATTTTCCACCACATGTAAAGGTTGAATGAAAATAATTCAAATTTCATAAGTTTATTTATGGTTTCCAAACAAACTAGAAAGAAATATAGAACTTTAATGATTTCATATTTGACAATTTTTATTTAGAATATTCGCAAAATTAAACCAAAATTTTAATAAATAAAATGTTGTCAAGTGACAAAATTGGTTTAAATTTTGACATGTGTCAATTATGATTTAATACGATGACAAATGATCAACCCATTTTCTTTTATCATATATAGAAAAAATATTAATTTTACATGCCCGTGCTCACTCATAAAGCAATATTTTTTATAGCAAAACAGAGTTTACAAGTGCTTTGAGCACATTGTAGAAGTGATATGAGTGTGAGCTTTGTTGTTAATTCAAATGTAAATATAAAGTTACAATATGGTTAAGTAGAATTACTTTTTAAGTCTTACGAATTTTCATTTGGTTTTATATATTCTTTGAACCATCTTGATTTAAATATTTAACCCCTCGTAACTTTTTAGGTTTTTTTATATTTTTCTTATAGTTTTAAAATTTTATTTTTTATAAGTTTTCGGATATATTATTACAATGTGCTTATTTTTATCTATAGTTTAATGTAAATTTTATTTGATACCGAGCTATGCAGGATAATATTATACAAGTTGTCAAAAACAAATATACAAGTTCTTAAATTTCAATACCAAGTTGTATATAGCAATGTATATCAAAGCATAAAGGACAAAGTTCATTGAATGTTTCATTTCTTTTTTTACTTTAAAGTATGATTTTTAAAACTTTTGAATATGCCGTTTTAACGTGTTTATTTTCATATACGTTTCGATATAAAATTTTTTCATAACCTAGGGTGAATGTTAATATATGTCATCGAAACCTTTAAGTTATAAGTTTCCCATTACCACAGCACACAAGTTCACCTACTTACGTATAATGATAAGATGGTAATATCCTTTTTTTATCTTCATAAACGTTGTGGTTTAATATCATGACAAGTTTAAGAATCTATTAATATTTTATGTGTTTATTTAATTGATTATCATCAAATCAACTTACAATAATTCATAATACACGCGTCAAAGATTTATAAAAACGTATAATTCACGTTATTATGAACAGAAGCAGGAGTATTTAATATAATTGGAAAACGATATTATATCAAAATTATTTGAACCCTATTAAACCAAAATAATATTGCAAGTTTATTAACCAAGTAGACATCCACAACCAAGTTCAGTAGCAGTGTAATTCATGTTCTAAATATGTATATTGGGTATCCTTTACAATCTAAATAGTCTTTTATATTAAGGCATTTAAGGTGGGTTTAACGAATTTTAACCAAAATTCTAAACAGTTTGATCCATAAAGGTTTATAAACAACACTAATTTTAATATTGAATCCGATCAAACAACTACTAAAATCATTAGCATGTAACTAAGAATATCATGGCGTCATTAATTTGTAACATTCGACCTTTCACACCAATTAAGTTAGCTCACAATTAATGAGTTTAATAAATTTTTGGTTGACTGAATGAAAATTTTTCCACGAGATCATCTATGTCAAGATTGTTCTCATCTTATCGTTTAACTGTAGAGTTCTCATCTCATTAATAATTATTGAGCTCAAAACACGTTGGTAGTATTTAAGACACGACATTACTTGTGGCGCAATATCTCTCATGCACACGGAACATAACAAAACAATTTGGAATACGTATGGCATGCATATACTTAGCTCTTAAGCTATACAGATTAAGAATTCATTGTGATATAACGATCCGTAATACAAAGTTAAACTTTTTGGAAACGTACACTACACGTGAAGAAGAGTGTGAATATAAGTTTTTTGTCGAATTCAAAGCATAGTGGGATAGCGATAGAAGCAAGAATATTTGTTAAAAAAAAAAGAAACAATTATATAAAAAAGATTACGCAATGATATTAACATATGTGGGGAGCAAAGCAATAAATCATGTGATTTTATATGCATAGAATATTATTTTGTTTCACTGCAATAATTTTGTCGTTTAAATATATGAAAAGTTAGTGTTAATAAAAGTTAGAAATAACACGATGTTGTCCAAGTAATCAAACCATACATGTTTGGTAAAGACCTAGTTTTAGTGAGACAATATAAAAAGTAGGGGGTAGATTTTGAGAAGGTTAATCCGTTTACACCCAAAGTTTGTCATTTTTGCTTTACATATGTCTAATTAACTTTTTGATTACTGTTAATATTTTGTTAATTAATATACAATTATAGTTTTTTCTATAACTTTTAAATGTAATGTTTTTATAGTATACATCTACCTACTCTAATAAAACGATATCTTGAGATAACACGTGGCAGCACCACAATCATTCTCACCAAAATTTTCCCGTCTCTCTATCTTATTAAATAACTAGGTTAGAGCCCATGTATTACATGGGTGGAATAAATAAAACATATTAAAATCATTAGTTTTATGAATATTTTATTTTCTACATGTTATTATCTATTGGTAAAATAAAAATATAAATGAATATTTAAAAGTTATAATACATAATGAATTAGAAATTATTACTCTATATTTAATATGTATTAATAAATTATTAAAATAACTACATTTATAATTTAGATGTTTAATAGTTTAGTTTACTTATTTACAATAACTATAATTTAATATGAGAGAGACAAAAAACACAAATATAGATATATTTGTTTTAACATAATTTAGTTAAAAAGGAAAGTCAATTTAATTGTTTTTATAATTTTCGTATTTATTATGAGAAAGAGGATGAAAAATGATTTTTTTGATATGCTAGAAGGATAACACGTGTCATTTGATATGCTAGAATGATGACACGTGTCTTAAGAAAAGCTTCTTTTATTATAGGTTATAGATTACCTTAATTACTAATAATATTCTTTAACACATTTTTAGATTTAATAAATTAAGAAAGAGATCTATTATTAATGTTATTTCTAAAGCATAAAACTTTTTTTATGAATACGAAATATTTTAAATTTGGTATTTTTAAAAAGTCATTTTTTAGAACAAAAAATAATCAAATTCGAGAGTTATAAGAGGAAAATTTTTAAAAATGGTATTTTTATACGGTTTGTTTTAGAACAAAATATTTATTTTTTTGAAAAAAGTTTAAAAATAAAATTTGAAAAAGTTGATATTACTATTTTATTATATATTAGAATACCATTTTATAATTAATAAATTTTATTATATTAATATTTTATTTATTTAACCCGTGTAATACATGGTTTACTAAAGCTAGTTATTATAATAAATATATATACACACATTGAGTAAGGATCTTTTGTTAACATTTGTTTATTGTGTTAACACCTTAATTCAAATGTAAGGAACACTTAAATCGTACTTATGTTGTAAAGAGCCGCGGAACAAACATTTATATTGTATTACATCACTGATATAAAAACTTCCCCCTCTTTTAAAAACTTTTTTTTGCAGACTATTATTTTTTATACAAATTACACTATTAAATATATTGTTTTTATATTTTTAATTCGAGTATAGTTTTGCCATATATCTTTTTTTAATCATTTTATGTTCGTTATGGATTATTAGTTATATCACTGTAACGCTAACTTACAATGGCGACATGAACTATTATGTACCATTAGTTTGAGTTAACAAGTTAACACAATAAACAAAAAAACATTTGTTTATTATCCAAAATTCTGATATATGTTTTATCACAACCTAAAGAGTATTTAAATATGTCTGTATATTTGGTTTAAAAGCGTATGAAACACTGAGAATACCTGGTGGTTGGACGACGGTGGTGGTGGGCGGCAATGGTGGTGGGACGGCGGTGGTGGTGGGCCGGCGGTGGTGGTGGGCCGGCGGTGGTGGTGGGACGGCGGTGGTGGTGGGACGGCAGTGATGGTGGGCGGCGGCAATGGTAGTGGGATGGCGGTGGTGGTGGGCGGCGATGGTGGTGGGACGACGATGGTAATGGCCGGCGATGGTGGTGGGACGACGGTGGTGGTGGGCTCATAAAACTTAAAAAATAAATAATTACCTGCTAATCAGGTTAATTACATAGGATTAGAACACCACCCCAAAGTTAAATAATCTGATTGAAACAGTTTGAAACTTGAGTGATCTGATTGGAATAATAATAAAACTTTGTTACTATTTTATGAAGTTTTTCCTTTTTAATTATATGAAATATAAATCATTTAAAATTTAATATCATTTCATTGTGACGAAACCTTTTAAAGCAAGTTTAAACGCTGTAAACTAAATGAATAAAATCTAGAAACTTAATTTACTCTATAATTATTAAAAAGTTAATCACTTCTAAAATAAAATTAAAAACAAATCAATAAATAGCAAATCAATTTTAATAAGTATATTACGTTGAAAATTTACAAAACAATATTAAAATAATACAATATAACTTTAATAGAATAATAATGTTGCTTTTGATAATATTGGTTTTGGAACAAGATTTTGTATGAAGAAAGATCGGCCATCAAAATCAAAAGTTAGAAAGCATGAAAAGACTACAAATCTTCTGAAAACTTTCTTCTTTCATGCAACTACTGAATATTCTTATAACTTTAAGTCTTTAAGATGATTGGGCCTAGAAACTAATCAGACAATGCAAAATTGTTTGAATTTAAAATAATTTATTTTTGTTTTATGCTAGGAAAGTAAGAATATTATTTATTCTTTTAGTTCAAGCTTTCCAGCTATTAATATACACTTTTCAGTTTCATAGAGAACTATTTTGTGATTGTTATTTTTAAAAGTAAGTCGTGGATTAATAACTTCTGATTCATTATAATAAAATTTTGAAAAAATATATAATAAAACAAACTTTTGAACATCAAACCATAAAATTTAAAATGTATCTGATGTTTAGGATATCAAATTTATTTATTAGATAAAGATAAATATAATAGTGGATCGAGTTAAATCTAATGATAAAGTCATTTGTAATTTAGTGGTGAAACTCCTCTTTTAAGTCAAGAGTTCTAACTCCCTCTATTACTATTTTCTGTAAATTAGTTGTGGTGTATAAATAAAAGTTTAAAAAATTTAAAGAAACTTAACCTAAAAAAAAGATAAAGATTAAAATTATTTAGTTCTTAATGTTTTAAATTTTTTTCCGTTTTAATTTCTAATTTTGTTTTAAAGAAATCCCAAGGTATAGATCCATCCTCCCCTAAAGAAACCGTTCTATTAATTGTTATTTCCCTGAACTGCTATATTGTTAACAAATTTCCCTATAAAGAATTTTGAGGCCACAACTTATTATTCTTTTTCTATTTATATTTACCAATGTAGAGCTCTAACACTTAAATTACATCATTTACTCACCCAAAGCTTTATATTTAAGATACTTGTGCCTTTACCACTTAGGTTAGCATAGCCCCTCAACTATGGTCTTTTATAGCTTGTTCATATAATATATATTATATTTTCAAATATTATTAATAATGAAATAGTTCATCATATAAAATCTAGTCAAATTGAATTTTAATAATACAGAATTACTCATTGGCCAATAATAATCTATCATATTAATAATCTATCATATTAATTTGGACAGTAATAATCTCAATTTTTACTTTTGTTACCAACAATGTCAATAACAAAATTATTAAATATTTCGCTTGAATTGCACTCGATTTTGTTCACAGTAATGATTATGAACGAAATGAAAAAACATACAAGTTAAACCAAGCCTAAAATAAATACAAATTAAGTGTGAATGTAAGATAATTATACTACTGGGTTGCTATTTGTAACAAAAATAAAAGTTAGGATTATTATCGACCAAATTAATAATATGAATTATTATCTGCTAATAATCAATAGTTTTGATATTAAAATCCAATCATCTAAAATCTATTGTATACTCTTATAAGGAATTAAGCAAAAACACACATACATGCTCACCTCTATGTATATAATACACACTTATCGTACGAATATATTGTTACTTTTCATAGCCCGCTACTCACTGCAACCATCCATTATTAAAGGCTTTTTTAAAATAAATTATTTCCTTAAAAATTATAAATAAATAAATTGAATGTTACTATCATTTTCTTAAGTTCAAATCCACTTATCATATTAAAGCAATATAAAATACTAGCGATATTTATGTTTCTTTCTATATTTTTAGTTCGTTATAGCATATTTTTCAGCAATTGGTGAAAGGAAACAATAGTAGGGTTTCTAGAATAGATCAATGTCGAATATTTTTTGGCTTTTTAGTTGTATTTTGCTTTTTTTTAAAATAAATAAATGAAAATAAAATGGAGACTCAACATATTGATCCTAATTCTCCATTTAACAATTATGTCAAAAGTTTTGATCCTTTATATATGCCTTCCAGAGCTAAAGATAACTTTTTAAATTATTTTGGGAACAAAATTTCAGAATTCAATCTATCTTTCCTTTATATTTCAAAGAAATCCACTTCTAAAGAAACTAAAAACGTAAAAGAACATCACCAAGAAAAAGGTAACTTTGCGTGTTTCGCTAAGAAAATCAACAGTGTGTCCACTTTCAGTAGATGCTACACGATGTTGTTTGTATATGCATCTGAATTCGTAGATGTTTTATACCATTTATCGTATACGGCTTTAAGAAAATGTGTATATTTTCTTAATTACTTGTTTTCAATCACAAAATGAAAGAAATAGGTGGGTTATGAATCTGAATTTTGAACAAAATACCATTTGTATAACTTCAAAGTCTCCGGAGTGAAGTGGTTGAAGATTCAAGATTCGAACATGTCTAATATTTGTTTGTTTATGGTTTTTAGTTGTGTTTTCTCTAACAAAATGTGGATTTTGGGCTTCTAATGGACGTATAAGAATGAGCCCACCCATCTAGCATGATGCTAAGTAGCCCAAGATTTTAAAATAAAAAAGTCTTAAGTTTTACCATCAATTCATCAAAGCCATTTCTTTCTCCTTTTTTTCCTCTTCTTTTTTTCTTCTTGTGGTTTGGTGCAATTTGTTATTTTCATTTAATTCTTTTATAATTGGCTTATTAAAGTTTAAAAAATTATCTTTTTAAATCAAAACCATCTATCATTAAAATGAATAATTATGTAATTTTGTATATAAAGATAAAATCCTAATTTATGTTAATGTATTGGTATTAAAATTCTATTCACGTGTTATTATTCCATTCACAAAAACTAAATAAGATATTTCATTTTCAAACCTTTTATCATATCTGAATCACGAGATTGTCAGCTTTATAGCGAGGGAGGAGAATGGACCTTGTTTTTTGTGACGGTCGGGAACTCATTGCGTAGGGGTTGTATGATAGAGACCATCTGTAACACCCCCGCCCCAACGTGGAACAGGAGGTCACTTCAAATGTTAACAGAACATTCTAAGTCCAAAATAATACTTAAATTACGAACATCAAATTTAAACATCAACTTATGAAGTCTAAAACATCCACCAAAATAAATACTAAATAAAAAATTCACGTCTTATGAAATATAAAAAAAATAAATCTCCAAGCATGTGTTCCAACTCCTACTAGCTCTCATCACACAGCCTCGATCAACCCTGATTACCTGCCGCGAAAACAAGAAAGCGGCTGAGCTACAAGCTCAGTGCGCGGATGTAGATCACAATAGACAAAATAATATTTATCGATTAATAATGCCAGCGGATTAGAAAAGAAAATTAATATTTTTGAGTTCAAAACTTCCCCGTCGATTTCCACCACATACACCAGAATAATTCAAAGAATAAAGGCTGAAGCAACGAAGGGTTAGGGTTATTGATACCGAGTAGCCTACAAACATATATATAAATGCACATCCACAATGCCAACATATCATATATCATAATCACAATGGCACACTAGTCGCGACTCCAATGCACCCGTAAATCGGAAGGTGTGTATGGCACTACACAACTCAACCGCGAACTAAACATATCATCAAAATCCTAGGATGCATCCATACGCCTCCCAAATAATCCAAGAGCTCTCCCACGAGCATAATCATATAAACAAAGTGGAGACGCCGTGAACCGATCACACCGTCACGGATAGTGTCAAGTCGTCGGTAGCCACAACGACAAGCCTATGGTACCTCCATAGGTAGTTGACTCGGTATCCCTATCTCCTGTCTACAAATCTAGGGTTCTATGGCCACATGAGTGAACAATAATCCAACCGCCATCAAATATATCCATCATGCGTAAAGATCCTAATTTAAATGAAATCAAGCAATGGCACACAAACGATACGTTCACAAGCATATCATAAAATATATTTTTCTCAATGGTCTTAAAAAAATAGCTCAACAACACAATCAGAGTAGCTCAAAGAAGGAAGCGGATCATATGAGAGAGTCATAGACCAACCAGAATAATTTTAAACGTTGCATAATTTTTAGTAGATCGAGCGCATAAAAATAAGAAAGAACATTCGTACCTTAATAAGTGTCTAATTCTCTTAATGTCTCAAAGTTCCACCGATGTGTTCAACAACCTACAACGAGTGATTTCGAATCTCTAAATCAGAATTAATTCATATTAATCCTATTCGTCATACTTTAAAATCCCAATCCCGTTAATAATTATTGTTTAGTATTGTGATTGGTTTTATTACTTATTATTTGTTACTTTATAAATTATATTTATTGGAATCTTAAGGTAAATGGGCTTAACTGCAGAATGTTATGTCACACTAACTCATACAAAATTCATGAGATCATTATCTTGTACTTTAGATATTTTTAACACCAATGATGCTTTTATAAACTTGCTAAGCCTAATAGAGAAGATTAAGAAAACTCAAAACCAACCAGAGCTTGACCCACAGTAGAACGAGCACAAAAAAAACTAACCGGATTAATCATTAAAATCCTTTAAACCATTATGTAATCTTTATAAAATAACTAATTGGTCAACATAATCCCATTCAGATCTTTTGTTATGAAATCACTATTAGGTCTTGATTTAAAAGCTATATACGTGAGACGGCAGACTAGTGTTTGTCTAGATTGGATTAATATATTAAGGGTAATGAAAAGGAATTGGTCCCAAACCAAGAATATGGCATGAAGAGAAGGGTTGTTTATAATATTCAAAGTGTTTCTTGAGGTTAACAAGGATAAATAGCATTATAGCCTTGTTTATTATTACTCATGAAGTTCTACAGGTGATTAAACCAAAAGGACATGGTCTTATGGGTCACAAGAAAAGGTGCAAAGGCTATGAATTTGGATGGGAATAAACTAACAGAAACATAAGCAACAGAAGCATTTATAATCATAATTATTTAGTGTGAAGTAGCCATGGTTGTCATCTAGTATTTGTTTAAAAGAGAGCATGCTAAACTAGGTTTCATGTGGGTGTGTATGGACTTCATCGTATTGTTTAAAAGTGATCATCCAGGTATGTCAAAGTTCAGCAAAAACGTAACAGATGTGAGGGTTGGTAACAGTTACCTTCGGTACGAACGGGTCGTCTATTGGCCGCTTACTTGTCGGGTCTCTACAGCTGCAGCGATGGCTAAGAATTTCCCCTCAAGTGCAGAATCACTAGCTAGATATGGGTGGGTTCAAACCGAGGATTAACTCCCTGCGATATGGTGGTGTTCGACAGTGATTTTTAACCTCGAGTCGCGAGGTCGAATTAGAGGTGTTGAGAGCAAACTTCTTATGGGAGTTTTGTGTGAGATGGATTTCCAATTGGGATCCATTTATTAAGATTTTAGATTTGAAGTTGCTTGATCTTCGTTGGTGGTAGTTGTTTCAGATAAAGGAGGAGATGAAGAAGAATTGAGATGAGTAGATTAGGTCAAGGACAACTCACGTTTTCTCCTTTTTGTGCATTGATATTAATTTTCTTTTTTTTTTTAAAATTATCATTATGGTTTGTGTTTTGATAATTTTATTATTTATTTAATTTCTTTGGGTTATTTCATCTCTATCCCGTTAATTTAATTTCTTCCCCGAAATTCTAGGAACACGATCGAGCGATGGAACTCGAGGGTTTAGTTCTAAACATCTAAATCTCTAACTTAAATGGTTATAACACGCTAGTACTCTAACATATTATTTTAACTAAAATGACGGGTTATTATAACACATACTCCTAAAAATGATTTCGTCCCCGAAATCAACAGACTATAAAGCGTACCCTTTACTTAAAAGATCGGGTATCGCTCCCGAATAGAGTCCTCAAGTTCCCATGTTGCTTCTCTTTCCAAATGATTCTTCCACAAGACTTTCACAAACGGTATGGTTTTCTTTCGCATGATTCTTTCCTCACGCCCTAGGATTGCCTCTGCTTCTTCTTCACATGAAAGGTCTTCTTGAATCTTATGAAATGGGTATTGCACGACATGAATCGGGTGATAATTGTAACCTCGTAGTGTAGACACATGGAACACATTATGCACATGAGCTAGTGCTGGAGGTAATGCTATGTGGTACGCCATTTCTCCTACTCTTTCCAACACCTCAAAGGACCGATGAATCTTGGATCAAGATTTCCTTTAAGACCAAAGCGACGGACACCCTTCCATGGAGAGACTTTAATAAAAACACGTTCGCCTGGTACAAATTCTACTTCCCTCCGATGTTGGCCAGCGTAGCTTTTCTGACGAGAGCGGGCCTCCTTCAATTTCTGCTTTGCTAGTTCCACCTTCTCATTAGTAATTCTAACCAACTCGGGTCCTTCAATAACTTTCTCGCCTACCTCATTCCAACAAATCGGAGCTCGACATTTTCTCCCATATAACAACTCAAATGGTGCCATATCAATACTTGCATGCCAACTATTGTTGTATGCAAACTCCACTAAGCAAATATAATCATCCCAATTCCCATTCCATTCCAAAGCACAAGCCCTCAACATGTCTTCTAACGTTTGGATGGTCCTTTCAGACTGACCGTCCGTCTGAGGGTGAAAGGCAGTACTATATTTCAACTTTGTACCAAAAGCTCTCTGGAATCCCTTCTAAAATTATGATGTAAACCGTGGGTCACGGTTCTGAAACCGTGGGTCAATTGACACGGGTGTGCCATGAAGTCTAACAATCTCTTTCTGAAATATTTCTGCCAATCGACTAGCAGAGAACTTCTCTTGAATAGGTAGAAAATGAGCTGATTTTGTAAGTCGATCAACTACTACCCATACTGCATCATTCTTCCTTAACGTCTTAGGGAGTCCAGTAACCAGATCCATAGTAATATCGTCCCACTTCCAAACAGGAATTTCAAGTTGTTGTAGAAGTCCACTGGCCCTTTGGTGTTCTATTTTTACCTGTTGGCAAGTAAGACACTTTGCTACAAATTCAGCAATATCTTTCTTCATTCCACCCCACCAGAAATTTTTCTTCAAGTCGTTATACATCTTTGTTGATCCCGGGTGGATAGAAAATTGGGAGCTATGAGCCTCTTTCATTAATGTTTCTCGAACATCAGGGTCTGCTGGAACACACAATCTGTCGCCTTGCCACACCACACCATCATCATCGAGTCGGAACTCCTGTTGCTTACCTTCCGTTATATTTTGTATAATAGCCCACAAGTCACCATCTTCCTTTTGGCCTTCTTTAATACGCGCCACTAAGGTAGGTTCAACTCTCAGGTGAGCTATGCTACCATCTGCTTCTTTGGTATGAACCTCCACCTCAAGACGAGCCAAATCTGAAATAATTTCAGGTTGTGTGGTAAGACATGATAGACTACCAGAACTTTTCCTACTAAGAGCATCTGCAACCACGTTTGCTTTTCCCGGATGGTATTGAATCTTAGCATCATAATCTTTTAGAAGCTCTAACCATCTTCTTTGTCTCATGTTGAGTTCTTTTTGCGTGAAAATATACTTTAAGCTCTTATGATCCGTAAAGATATCACAAGTCTCACCATACAAATAATGGCGCCATATTTTTAAAGCGAACACAACTGCTGCAAGTTCTAGATCGTGTGTAGGGTAATTTACTTCATAAGGTTTTAGCTGTCGAGAAGCATACGCGATCACCTTCCCATGTTGCATAAGGACACAACCTAAACCCTTTTTTGAAGCATCACTGTAAATCTGAAATCCCCCGGTTCCTTCTGGTACAACAAGAATAGGAGCCGTCACCAATCGTTTCTTCAACTCCATAAAGCACTTTTCACGTTCATCGTTGCAGGATCGGGTTTGTCACTTAACACTTGTAATTCTCTCAAACTCACTTATAATTTCACTCAAACAAGATGAAGCAATGCCTTTAACAAGAGTTGATAATAATATAATAAGTAATCAAAGCAACAAGCAGGAGTATTTTCAAGGTACTTGTATATATTACTTCTCAACTCAGATTACAAGACACTTACAAGCATGGAACATGAGTTACAATGAGAAACTATATATACTAGATCCTACAGCCGGTTATACTTGATACCAGCTGGAAACCTACGACTAAAGCATATACTACAATGCTATAGTTAAGGTATCTTAGATAAAGTATTATCTAAGATATGGTAGTCATGACATGTCCATGACTTACCTTTTGTCACCAACTAAAGATGGCAACTGTACTTAACATAAAAAGGTAAACAGTAGATTAAAGTATGGTCAACTACATGGCTTTTGAGAAAACGCCATGCAGTATATCAGAGATTTGCAGCGGACTGTCAGACAGACCATACTTATGTCTACTGGATAATAGAAGTGTCTTCCGAAGGTTAACTGGCTTCGGAAGAACAAGTTCTTCCGAAGCCACTTATACTTCGGAAGATGCTTCTATGCTTCCGAGGCTTTAAGGACTTCTTTATACTTCGGAAGTTGACTTCAGAACTTTGTCTTCAAGTCTTGAACCTTCGGAAGTAGCTTCTTTACCTTCGGAAGTTGGAGTTCTCCTTCGGAAGTGTATTTTACACTTAGACTTCGGAAGAGCTCTTTCTTCCTTCGGAAGTCCCACACTTGGCTTCGGAAGTCCTTTGTATGTAGTACTCAAAATCTTCTAAGTGATATGGTTTTGGTTGCAACAGCCTCTTATGATCCAACAAACTCCCCCTAGGCTGATGCTACCAAAACTTCACTTATCTCTACTTCTCAAAGTTTTCAGCACCAGGGACAAAAGATATTTGTCTGTCTCTCTGTTCTTCCCGGAAGTGGTGCTGAGAAGCTTGTACAAGTCATTCGTGGATAGGAGATCCAGTCTATCACTTTGAATGACATGCACCCTTTGTTGTGACCCCCTGAAGAGAGTTAGTTGACGGGAGTTGTAGTCATACTCCCATCTAACTATGGACTCAAGTTCAGGACCTTCAACCATTTGAAGAAAGGCTTTGCCTTTGGTTGCTGATCCTTTCCTTTCCTCCTCCTCTCTCAGTTTTGACTCCTCTTCGACCTTGCTTCTTGCAGTGAGCTCGGCCATGTGAAGGCTGCCTAGATGATTTCTGATGTGAGCAGCTACTTCGGAGTTTGAGGGGTTGGAGAATGGTTTCTCTGCTAACTCAGCAATATCAAATCTGCTTAAGTGTAGCAGAGATGAGGCATTCAGCCTGTTAATCTCACCATTCTCTCTCTCAACAACAAAGTTGTGAGAAGAGTCTTCGAACCTCCACTGGACTATCTTCTTTCTGGGTACAAGAGATTGTCTTGGTACCCTATCTCCTTTCTTTGTGTCCAGCAGAGTCACCAGCCTTCTCCTCAGCTTCTTTTCTTCCTCATTCAATGTATCTGAATTGAGGCCAAAGAGTCTTGCGGCTTGGTCCAAAGTTCCTCTTGGCAGATCAAGAAACTCATCTCTTGTGAGGGAACTTGAGGATCCATCAACATAAGTCAGGTTGACTGTATCCTCCTCACATGAGATGTCGCTCAGAGTAGTGCAGTTGATGAGCTTGGTTTTGATCGCCTTGAATTCCTCCATAGAGAGATGTTTGGAAGGCTGAGGGGATGGTTTGATTGGTTGTTGGGTAGGTTTAGGAGTTTGGGTTCTGGGTAAGGTTTTAGGTTGGATGATGGGTAGTTTAGGTGGTTGAGGTGAGGGAGTTGGTAATTGTGATGGTGTAGGTTCAGGGGTGAAAGGTTCAGGTTCAGTTTTGATTGGGAAGGGAAAGGGTATTGGTTCAGGTTGATGTTGGGTTTGGATATTGGGCTGAGGGGTGGCTTTGAAGGTCATCCCCTGTCCCCTTCTATACATCTCCTTTCTTCTCCCCGCACGAATGTCAGCCTTGATGTCACTGACATGTCGTTGGAGAGTCTTCTCAGACATTGGACCCACTTGCCTGCCAGAGAAGCCATGAGCTTTAAGATAGTTCTTCATCCAAGCTTTCTCACCTATCTTCTTGGCGGCAGACAGTCCAGCCTCTTCTTCTTTCTTCTTCTTCTCTACCAGCTTCTCCCTTGCAGCTCTCTTTCTCTCCTTCTCCATTTGATCTTGCTCTTTGTTAAAGAGCCATAAGATCGTGTCACTATTGTGTGGAGACAACTCCTCTTGAGAGAATCCTCTGGAGAGTAGGAAAGTGATCCTTTCTCTCCTGAGCTGCAGATCAGCTTCTCTTTCTTTTCTCAGCCTTTCTTCTTCCAAGGCCAACCTTGCAGCTTCTTCTTTTTGCTGTCTTTGCAGCAAGGTTGCCTTTTCAAGCTCTATCAGCTCCTCTAATGGTAGCAGGAGTACATCTTCCGAAGCAGCCCCTAGACTGACAAGTCTATCAATTACCTCCACCCTTCTTCTATTGTTGATTGCCTCTTGGTTGGCTGCAGCTGCTTTTGAACTTGCAGCTAACAGTTTCCCAGTTGGCAGTCTTCCTTTCCTTTTAAGTTTCTCCAACCTTTCTTCTTCCTGAAGCTCTTCCGAAGTCATCTTCCTTTTGCCTTTAATGTCTTCGGAAGTGCTAGACTTTGGTGGTTCTTGGGTAGAAGATTCAGGTTGGATGGTGGAGGTAGGAGCTGAGGTCAATGCAGATGTAATAGCTAGTGGTTGGCTGAGAAAGTCCTCCCTATTAACCTCAGATGCAAGTTCCAGAATTGCATCTGTGACTATTAGATCATCGGAAAGAGAAAACAGTCCTTCCGCAGCAGCAATTTCAGCTTCGGAAGTTTGAGTTGGTTCTTCCGAGGCTTCGAATTGTGCTTCGGAAGCCTGTGAAAACACACCTTCTGTCCCAACTGTTTCAGTTGCTGGGCCATCAGTCCTAGTTTCCCCTTCGAAATCAATCTCAGGTTCCACTTGGGCCTTAGGTTGACCAACTTCCTCAACAGTGGTAGGAGGTGCATTCAACCTCTGAAGCTCTTGAGCTCCAAAGTAAATCACAGACATATCTGGACTGGGTTGATCAATTAGGGACTCTAAAAGGAACTTGTTGAAGATCCTATTTAGATCCTGAAGCATCCTTTGATCCACTTGAAACACAACTGGAGGAGGCTCAGGGAAGATGGCAGCTTGTTGTCTTGAGCTCAAAGAAGTGAGAGCTTGACTGATGGAATCCTGTCTTTGGCTTTGTTCCTCAACATTCTCCCCCTTTTTGGTAGCATCATCTTGAGAGGTAGATGAGCTAGAGGAAGAGGTCAAGGAGACTTGAACTGGTACATGCCTAACAGATCTCTCAATCTGTTTCTCAGCTAGTTGGACCTTGAGACTTTCAATCTCAAGTTGCTGAGTGGCAGACCTATCCTCTAAAGTCTTAACCTTTGATTCAAGGTTTGAGACTTTAGAAAGTAGGTCTCTTATTGTGAGTTGCATTCTTCCCTCATCTTCTTTTGAAGAATCACGGGGAGATGAGGTAACATACCTAGTATGTTCATCCTCACCACCAGATGTGGTTTCTTGGCACCCTGGTTTCCCTTGCACAATGATGTCTCTTTCAGAGGCATCATAGGGCATGGTTGCCGTAGATTCAGTCTGACTATCGTTACCACTGTCCTGAGGATCCAATGAGGCTCCTTCAGTAGTGGCAGCTGAATCTACATGAGTCCCCTCCACATCAGTGGGACTCACCTCAGTAGGGCTTTGCTGGTGTGGGCTAGAGACAAGAGGTTTCTCTAGGCTCTGTTGATCCTTAATGGGGTGTTGTGGATCAACTTCATCGCCTTTGAGAGACATAGTCTCTTCACCAGCTCCGGTCAATAGGTCAGTAAAAGAAAAGGAATGAAGACCTAAGGACCCGGGACTTTGATCAATGTCAAAAGGCATTGAGCTGTCCCTTGGTGGCTGCTCAGGGGAGTATAGAGACTCACCCTGAGGGCTATCAGCTGGGATTATGGGCTCATGGGTCTGAGACTGAGGAGACTCAAGACCCATATTGAGGTCAATAGTGAAGGATTGGTGGACCTCTGGCTGAGTGGGAGCCCCTTGTTCCACTCTAGCCTTTTTGGTTTGAAGAGGAGGGGCTTGTTCAATCAGAGTAGATTGAACAAGGGTTCGTTTGGTACGTCTCTGGTAGGTGACAGTGATTGGAGGAGAAGGTAGATTTGGAATGGTGAGGGTAGTTGCTGGTGTGGGTTCATCACCTGTGGGGTTAACAGGGATGTCACCAGGAGCCATTGGCTCAATCATACCTGGAAGTAGTGCGGTATCCCTTCCAGTGTAGTTGGTAGACACTCTCTTCAAGACTTTGAAGATGGTCGGCCTCATTTGGGGAGCAGACAGAGCAGCTGCACAGACAAGCTTACCCTGATCTAGCTCGCAGTTGATTATGTGCTGTAGAAATCTGGGATACATAAAGAATGTGTCCCTTTGCAGATTTCCCATGAGGTTAGTCAGCACAAACCTTGAGTAGTTGAAGCGCAGGCCTTGTACCAACCCATGAACTAGACACCCGAGTTCATAGGGAATTTGATCCCATCCCCCGGATTTGTTAGATAAGCAGTGAAGAACCACATGTAGCAGGAACTTCCACTTGTAGGAGAAGTTGAATTTGTAGACTGTAGACCTGCTTACATCTCCACCGTATCCCATTTGGAGATAAGAGTTATCTAACTCAGATTTGGGGAATTCCGTCGGTGCGCCTTCATCATGGAGCTCAAGATGCTCCCTGATGATTTGTTCAGTAATGACCAACTCTTGGCCACAAACACTTGACCTGATAGCACGAACCCCATTTAGGGTTTCAATCCGACCATTTGCCCAAAATTCGGACATTTGGTTGGAGTAAATGGTAGGGTTTACGGTCAGTGCTGTGTAGTATGAAGATTGGGCTAAGAAAGAGATAATATCAGAGAAGTCAGCATCCCTTGAAGAGTCAAGGAGTGCGACCTGGTTGTGCTGAGGGTTTAGAGCCATTTGAGAAAGATAGCAGAGGAAAAGTTCTGAGAGAGGTAAATTGGAGAAGAAGAAAGCTTTTAGGGCAGTGAATTTGGTAAAAAGAGTGTAAGTGATTAACCGGAAGTATTTAAATGGGTGAAATGGCGGTTTAAAGGGTGGTTTGGATAAGATGATGTGAGGGTTCAGAGGATGATGTGACAGGGGCGGTAAGGTTAAGCCATTTAAATAATCCGACATCATTAACAAAATCTTTACTTTTTACAGAGTGGGGCCCAAAAGATTTCCGTTACACAGTAAAATCTTTCTTCCGAGTATAAGGTATTTCCGAAGGTAAAGTTCTTCCGAAGGCAAATGTACTTCCGAAGGTAAATAAATTGCTTCCGAAGATACATGTTGCTTTCAAGTGAAGAGTATTAAGTGCTTCGGAAGTAGATCTGAGATAACCTCAATCGCTTCTTCCGAGACTTAGTACACTTCCGAGAAGAAAATTATCCTATGAGAAATTTGCTTCGGAAGTTATGCTAGATATCTTCCGAAGGCAAGTTTCTCTTCGGAAGAACTTATACTTAGTTAAATAAGAAAGGATCTTTTGTAACAGGGCTTAGATTGTATTGACATAAGACTTTACATATTGAAAAAGTTTTCAATTGAGATTAACTAGTCAATGTTTATCATCCCAATAGCTGTAATGAGATATTTAAATCTTTGTTCATCAAATGCTTTGGTGAACAAATCAGCATATTGTTCATTTGAATCAACTTTGATTAGTTTTATAAGATTTTTCTCATGAATATCTCTAATGAAATGATACCTGATGTCAATATGCTTTGTCTTTGAGTGCTTTACTGGATTTTCAGTGATGGATATAGCACTGTTGTTGTCAATGTGGATAGGAGTGCTCATGAAGTTGAATCCATAGTCAATCATCTGGTTTTGAATCCACAGCAGCTGAGCACAGCAACTTGCAGCAGCAATGTATTCAGCTTCAGCAGTTGATGTAGAGACACAGGATTGCTTTTTGCATTGCCATGAGATGATCCTTCCACCAAGAAATTGACATCCACCTGATGTTGATTTCTTGTTGATGTTGCAGCCACCATAATCACTATCAGAGTAACCATAGAGATTAAAATCACTATTTCTTGGATACCAGAGACCTAACTTAGGTGCTCCTTTGAGGTATCTGAGGATTCTCTTGACAGCAATTAGGTGAGACACCTTTGGAGCAGCCTGATATCTTGCACAAATGCAGGTTGCAAACATGATATCAGGTCTACTTGCTGTGAGATACATCAGAGAACCAATGATTGCTCTATACTGATGTTGATCAGTATCCTCCCCCTCAGAATCAGGGCATAAATCATGGTTTCTGGGTATGGGTGTCTTTGCTGCTTTACAATCCTTCATATCAAATCTCTCTAAGATATCATTGACATACTTAGATTGATTGATGAAAAACCCTTCCTTCAGTTGCTTTACCTGAATTCCAAGGAAAAAGTCCATTTTTCCCATAGAACTCATTTCGAACTTCTTCTTCATAATGCTCTCAAAGTCTTTGCACATTTGGTCATTTGAAGAACCAAATATGATGTCATCGACATAGACTTGAACTAGCAAAATGTCTTTCCCAGACTTTCTGATGAAGAGAGTCTTGTCAATGGTTCCTCTAGTATAGCCATTCTTCAGAAGAAATTGAGACAATGTCTCATACCACAGCCTAGGTGCTTGGTGCAGCCCATATAGAGCTTTATCCAACTTGCACACATAGTTTGGATGCTGTGGGTCTTCAAATCCTGGAGGCTGGCATACATAGACTTCCCTATCTATATCCCCATATAGAAAGGCACACTTGACATCAAGCTGGTAGACAGTGAAATTCTTGGATGCAGCATAAGCAAGGAAGATCCTAACTGCCTCAAGTCTTGCAACAGGTGCAAAGACATCAGTATAATCAATTCCTTCCTCTTGAGTGTATCCTTGAACCACCAGTCTTGCCTTGTTCTTGATAATCAAGCCTCTGTCATCTCTTTTGTTTCTGAAAACCCACTTGGTGCCTATAGGTACTTGACCAGATGGTAGCGGACATAGGTTCCAAACCTTTTGTCTTTTGAATTGAAGCAGCTCCTCTTGCATTGATTCAACCCAGCTACTATCCTTTAAGGCATCTTCCACCTTCTTGGGTTCCATTTGGGATAAGAAGCATGAGTACAAGCAGACATTCCCATTGTGAGTTTGTCCCCTTGTTCTCACACCCTCAGAGACTTCCCCTATGATGTTTTCAGCTGGATGAGTATTGTGAATTCTGAGTCTTGGAATCACCTCCAGTTGCAAAGATAGGTCCAAGTTGGACATATTTTGCTCTGGAGCTTGAATACTTGGTCCAGCTGTTGTTTCAATCTCATTCAATGAGGACTGATTGAATGAAAGAGAAACATCATCATTTCTTTGCTGTGAAGCATCATTAACAGTTGCCTGTTCCTTCAAAATGCTGCTTCCATCAGCTTGGTGTTGTGTAGGATCACCTGAGGAGACTTGAAGATCATCAGGTGAGTCCCTTGTTGAAGTTCCACTATTTCTTGAAATGGTTATACTGTCAGATCTTTCAATAGTAGGAACTTGATTTGTTGTTCTTGGAGAACTTGGAGCAGGTCTGGGAAGCTCAAATAGTTGATCTTCATCAGAATTGCCTTGAGCACCTGTTCCAGCTGAAACATTCTCACAAGATGGTTTAGAATAGTTTGGAAACAATTCTAAATCAAAAATATGATCAGGGCCATTCCCCCTAACACAAGGAGTGTGCTCATTAACTACAATGTTGGAGGATTCCTCAAATTGTTGGTTTTTAATGTTATAAACCCTGTAAGCTTTAGAATGGGAGGAATATCCAACAAAGATAGCATCATCTGACTTTTCAGCAAATTTTGCCAAATTGTCTTTTGTGTTAAGTATGGTACACCTGCTGCCAAAGGACCTTAGAAAGCCAATGAACGGTGGCCTCTTGTTCCATAGCTCATAAGGGGTCTTTCCATGTGGCTTTACTACAAGAACTCTGTTCTGCACATAGCATGCAGTGCTGACTGCCTCTGCCCAGAATGTTAGAGGCAGCTTTGAATCAGCTAACATAGTCCGAGCAGCCTCAATAAGTGTCCTATTTCTCCTCTCAGCAACACCATTTTGTTGAGGAGTTCTAGGAGCACTGTATTGTCTGGCAATCCCTTTTGAGTTACAGAATGAGTCAAGAACAAAGTTCTTAAACTCAGTCCCTTGATCACTTCTAATTATTTTAACCTTGTGATCAACTTGATTTTCTATTTTAAGAATAAAAGATTTTAAAGTTTCAGCAGTTTCATCTTTAGTTCTTAAAAAGAATACCCATGTAAATCTAGTAAAATCATCAACTATCACAAGGCAATATGATTTCCTTCCAATGCTCATTATACTTGTGGGACCAAATAGATCCATGTGCAATAAGTGTAATGGAGTAGTGATAGAGTTAACAACTTTGGATTTATGAGAAGACCTGTGTTGTTTCCCTTTCAGGCAAGCAACACAGTTATCTTTGCAGAAAAATTCCTTTTTAGGCAAACCATGTACCAAGTTATTTTTAGCCAATTTATTCATTGTCTTAAAATTGACATGACACATTCGTTTATGCCATAGTGTTGACTCATCACTATCAGCTTTGGAAAGAAAGCATGATACTTCTCCCATTGGGGAAGCATTGTTCATATCAAGCTTGTACATATCCCCTCTCCTGGGAGATCTAAGAAGCACCAATTCCTGAGGAATTGTCATCCCAGGTTTGAGGATGATGCACTCATGTTCTGTGAAAAGCATTTGATGCTTTTGATCACAAAACTGAGAAACACTTAACAGGTTGTGTTCAAGCTGTTTGACAAAATTAACTTTGTCAACTTTTAACTTTCCGTTGGATATACTTCCTCTGCCAGAAATATATCCTCCGGCCTCACCTCCAAACTGGACAGGACCTCCATCATAATGTTGAAATTGTTGAAGGAGAGATCTGTTCCCTGTCATGTGCCTGGAGCATCCACTATCTACAATCCAAATGTTGTTATTCTTGTCATATGGATGTCCCTGCACATAAGGTGAGATAATTAGTTTTGATTGGAAACCCAAGCCTTATTGGTCTTGGGTTCTTCCAATGAAAGTGACATGATTGAACCAAAATTTATGCATGGGGGTTCAATGGATGTCTTTGAAGAAGAGGTTTGGGCTACAGCATCTTCCTTGATCTTCCATTCCATCCCTTGGTTGATCATAGAAGATGAGCTTGATGAAGCTTTTGTAGCTTGGCATTCTTCCGAAGCTTCTTTCTTTTCGGAAGAGACCTTCACCACCTTTTCTTCCGAAGCAGTCTTCTTCTGGGATGGTTTCAAGGGGACTCTTTTGTGAGTCTTTGCAGCTTTCACTTCCGAAGCCTTTTTCCTCTCGGAAGAAGAGTTTTCTTCCGAGACAAGCCTTGCTTCGGAAACAAGCTTTCCCTTTTTCAACACTTGAACCATTTGATATGGTCCAAATGTGAAACCTTCCCTGACTCCTTCTCTTTTAACATTATTTGCATAATGTGTGCTAGCAGGATTGTAGTAACAATCTTTAGCCATGTGGTTTTGCAGACCACACATTATGCATGCAATGTTAATTTTCTGGGAATTAGAGGGTTGCTGTTTCTTGTTCTTTTTCTCCTCATCAGCAACCTTTCCTTTAACTTCTGATCCTTTGGTAGGATAGGAGTACTGGTACTATACTCCTTTCCTGAATCAGAAGGTCCAACCACCTGGAATCCTGCTGATATGAATACACCCTTTTGCTTTGGGTCTATCTTCAGCTTGGATTCAGCCACCTTCTTGGCAGTTTTTCTGGCTGCTTTAGCCCTGCTTCTTCTGGCTTTGGTGGTCAGGGTTTGATCATCATTGGTCTGGGAGGGCTCAATTACCTGTTCCTTCCCTGTGATGGTCATGGTCTCCACAGTTGCATCACTCTTTGACTCTTTACAAGGTGGGTCAACAGATGGAACCTCTTGCTCTTCAGTACCACATCTTGGTTGTCTTACAGACTCATAAGAGTGTGGTGGAGCAATTTCATTGGTTCCCAACCCACTTTTGTTTTGATAGCAAAGTTTGGAGTGAGAGGATGATGCAAGTATGGCTTGGAAGTTTTGCTCAGCAATAGCATACTTCCTGGCTTGAGCCTCAGCTGTGACAAGCTGGGCTTGAGCCTCAGTCAATTTGGATATTAAATCCTTGATTTGAGTCTTGTAGTTGGTGTGTTCATGTTTTAAAAGAGATACAGTTTTCTCTAACTCCTCAATTTTCTTTTGGTAGTCAGATTCAGCTCTTTTAAAGTCAGATTTTAGCACATTTAAAGACTCAATATCGGATTTAATTTCCATATTGTAGTCCTGGTACAACTTAACCTTAGCAATACAAGCAGGGGTACAGAGATGTTCATATACCTTGTTTTCATCTGTTCCTGCCATGAGTGCTTGAGCAGGAGTCACATCTTGAACCATAAAGCTCCAGTCAACTTCTTGAGCCATAGCTGCAGTTTCAGTTGACTTCCCATTGGGCTTTGGTGTAGAAGGATGTGTGGAGGCCTGTGAGGTTCCCGGGTTGGACTTGGGAGCCTTGCATTCCCTTGCAAAATGGCCAAGCTGGTTACAGTTGTAACACTTAGCCTTGCTCTTGTCAAACCCAAACTTGCTAGTGATTGGGTTTTGAGGGAATTGCCTTCCAGTTCTCTTAAAGAACTTCTTCGCTCTGTAGGTAAGGAGAGCCATTTGCTGGACAATGTCCACATACTCTATGTCATCTGGACTGAAGCACTCAAGATCATCAAAGCAAAACTGATGATCATTGGAGTGTCCACTCCCTGAGACAAACGCACAGCCCTCCTGAAAGGAGCTTTGCTGAGCTTGATGAGACCTTGGAGTCTCAGGGAATGTGATGTAAGGCCCAGATGAACAAGATGGCTGCTGGGTGTATGACAGGTACTGCTGAGACTGGGAGATACCTGAGCCTTCAGCAACCATTAAAGCGTTGCTAGCAGGAAGGCTCAAGGGTCTGCTTGCTTGGTGACCCTTTTACTTTCCATTTCCAAACGGTATCCATCAAGGATCCCATAAAGTTCGGTCATGGTGAGAGTGTTTAAATTCTCTGTTCTCTTAATGGAGACACAGTAGAAAGTCCACTCATTGGGTAGAGCACTCATGAACTTTCTGGTAAGGTCTCTAAGTTCTTGAGTGATTCCCACAGATTGGAGGGAGGAGATAAGATCCATATACCTGAAATATTGCTGGCTAAAAGTTTCTCCAGCAACATAGGTGAAGTTCTCAAACTGCTGCTTCAGTGAGTCCTTCTTTGAATCATTAGAGCTCGAGTACATTTGAGCAAGTGCATCAAAGAGTTCTTTGGCTGACTTACAATGCTCAAACCCCACCATGATGGAGTTTGGGATTGCAGTCATGAGAACAGTCATAGCATTGCTGTCTATGTCAAGCTTCTTCCTGTCTTCATCGGAGTAGTCTTCAACAGCCTTCTCGATCATGGCACCGTTTCCACCAGCAACTTTTGGCTTGTACGGGCCATTAACGATGGACTGCCACATCTTGCTATCCTGGTATCTGATGAAGCCTTCCATTCTTCTGCTCCAAGACCTGAAGTTTTCAGGATCGATGATGGGAGCTTTGGTCATCGTTCCATTTCAACTTCAGATTTGATGAGGGCCATTTTTGAGTGAGGTAAAAGGAGAGTGAAAAACTGGTTGATTAGGATGGTAAGATCTCACAATCAAGAGCCTAAAAAGCTCTGATACCAATTGCAGGATCGGGTTTTGTCACTTAACACTTGTAATTCTCTCAAACTCACTTATAATTTCACTCAAACAAGATGAAGCAATGCCTTTAACAAGAGTTGATAATAATATAATAAGTAATCAAAGCAACAAGCAGGAGTATTTTCAAGGTACTTGTATATATTACTTCTCAACTCAAGATTACAAGACACTTACAAGCATGGAACATGAGTTACAATGAGAAACTATATATACTAGATCCTACAGCCGGTTATACTTGATACCAGCTGGAAACCTACAACTAAAGCATATACTACAATGCTATAGTTAAGTATCTTAGATAAAGTATTATCTAAGATATGGTAGTCATGACATGTCCATGACTTACCTTTTGTCACCAACTAAAGATGACAACTGTACTTAACATAAAAAGGTAAACAGTAGATTAAAGTATGGTCAACTACATGGCTTTTGAGAAAACGCCATGCAGTATATCAGAGATTTGCAGCGGACTGTCAGACAGACCATACTTATGTCTACTGGATAATAGAAGTGTCTTCCGAAGGTTAACTGGCTTCGGAAGAACAAGTTCTTCCGAAGCCACTTATACTTCGGAAGATGCTTCTATGCTTCCGAGGCTTTAAGGACTTCTTTATACTTCGGAAGTTGACTTCAGAACTTTGTCTTCAAGTCTTGAACCTTCGGAAGTAGCTTCTTTACCTTCGGAAGTTGGAGTTCTCCTTCGGAAGTGTATTTTACACTTAGACTTCGGAAGAGCTCTTTCTTCCTTCGGAAGTCCCGCACTTGGCTTCGGAAGTCCTTTGTATGTAGTACTCAAAATCTTCTAAGTGATATGGTTTTGGTTGCAACAGCCTCTTATGATCCAACAATCGTTCCATTCAAATTTAACACCTTTTCTTACCAATTGAGTTAAGGGTAAGGCCAAAGATGAGAAACCTTCCACGAAACGCTTGTAATACCCGGCCAGACCCAAGAAACTTCTTACTTCAGAAACTGTGCTAGGTATTGGCCAATTTGTAACAGCCTCAACCTTAGCTGGGTCTACTTCAATTCCTTTCGCCGACACCACATGACCAAGGAATGTGACTCGTTCCAACCAAAAGTCACATTTAGAAAGTTTAGCGAATAACTTCTTTTCACGCAAGATTTCCAAGACAACTCGTAGATCTTCTTCATGTTGTTCTTTGGATTTAGAGTATACCAAAATATCATCTATGAAGACCACCACACATTTGTCGAGGTAATCATGGAAAACACGATTCATTAAATCCATAAAGACTGCCGGGGCATTCGTTAACCCAAATGGCATAACGAGGAATTCGTAGTGGCCATATCGAGTGCGAAATGCAGTTTTAGGAATATCTTCAGATCTCACCCGCAACTGATGGTATCCAGACCGTAAGTCAATCTTTGAGAAATATTTTGCACCATGGAGCTGGTCGAATAGGTCATCGATGCGGGCAAAGGATATTTGTTTCTGATGGTGACACGGTTAAGCTCCTTATAGTCGATGCATAGCCTCATGGATCCGTCCTTCTTTTTCACGAATAATACTGGCGCACCCCATGGAGATACGCTCGGTCTAATAAATCCACGATCAAGTAACTCTTGTAATTGCTCCTTTAGTTCTTGCAATTCTAAAGGTGCCATTCGGTATGGTGCTTTAGAAATGGGTTCCGCACCCGGAACAAGTTCAATAGTAAATTCCACTTCTCTTTCGGGTGGTAAACCTGGAAGTTCTTCCGGAAAAACATCCGGAAAGTCTTTCACAATTGAGATTTCCCCAAGTTGATGCTCTTCCTTTGAGGTATCCCGTATAGCTGCCAAATATCCCTCACAACCACTGCTGATTAATTTTCTAGCCTTCAACGCCGAAATCACTTTAACTAGCCCGTTAGGAGAAGATCCTTGGTACACACACTTTGGTTTTTCAGCATCTCCAAAAGTAACTCGTCTAGCTTGGCAATCAATGGTGGCTTGGTGTGAGCTTAGCCAGTCCATTCCCAAAATAATATCAAAGTCGTGCATGGTCATAGGAAGTAGCTCGGCCATAAAAACATCATCTCCGATCGATATTGGGCATTCGCAAAACACATCAGTAATAGTTATCGAGTTCCCCATTGGTGTAGTAATAGACATAGGTGGGTGTAGTAAGGAAGGAGATAGGCCGACACGTTGCGCAAAAGATAGAGAAATAATTGAATGCGTAGAGCCCGTATCAAATAACACCGATGCTTTAGTACCATTTAAAGTAAGAGTTCCTGATACGGTGCCTAAAGTATATAACAAAATAATTGAATGCTAGGGCGCGTAATAAATAAATAAAATAATAAAAATTGATTGAATCACTGATTTATTTATTTATTATATATATATATATTTTTTACTATTTAAAGTAAGAGATCCTTATACGCTACCTGGAGCCTCAGCCGCCTGATGAGCAGTCATAGCAAACACCCTACCTCCAGTGGTACGTTGATTATTGCCACCATTACACTGATTCGTATTACCCTTCACAGTGCAATCCCTAGCTTTATGACCTGTCTGACCGCAAGTGAAACATGCTCCAGTCTCTCGATAACAAGGCCTACCCGGATGATTACCTCCACATTTAGCGCATGGTGTGATAGGAATTCTGTTTGGATTACCTCCTCCATTCCTTCCTTGATTCCCATAATTGTTTCCTCTATTCTGGTACGTCCTCTGACCCTGCCACTGATTGTGACCATTATTACCCCATTACGATATGATCCATGACCTTGCCATCCTCTTGACTGAGTGCCTCGAGAACGATCGCCAAAACCACATTGATTTCCAGAATGGAATTTTGCCCGACAATCTGAATTTGACCCATCTTCTTCATCTCTGCTTCTTTTCCTACTACCATCAGACCTAAAAGAGTTAAAGTCAACTCTTTCCAATTCCAGGTTTCTAGCTGCATTCGCCACCTCGGCCACAGTGGTAAATTTATCATTAATGAGGGGTCTCCTGTACTCAAATAATAATCCCCACTTTTGAATCGTTCATCCTGATCAGCTGCTGACCCTACCACAGCACCAACAATTCCAGCTACTTGAATAAAACGAATCATGTAGGCAGTGATAGTCTCATTAGGCTTCTGTCGCATACTAAAATACTCCCGACGATATGCATCTCTTTCAGACTCAGGAAAGTACTGCTCATAAAACACATCCAGAAAGTCACGCCATGCGAGAGCCTCCACATAACCCTCTCCTTGAGCATTTTTCAAAGCCTTCCACCACCTTTGAGCATCTCCTTCCATCTTATAAGCTGCCAAACGTACCTTCTGATTATCAGTAGTCTCCAGAACATCAAAAATTTTCTCCAGATGTGCAATCCAATTTTCCGCATCTATAGGTGTTGGAGCATCACGAAAAGAATCTGGTTTCTGCTTTTGGAATCTCTCAAGTAACACTGGAGTAAGAGCAGCATTTGCATTGGCACCACCATCCCCTTCGCCATTAGCATCACCATCAGCATTACCATTACCATTATTTTGAACCGGATTATTTTGAAGGGCAGTAGCAACAGCTTGAGGAACACTTTGAGCAACTACATTTGCAACCGCTTGATTAAGTGCGGCTAGTAGGACTGGATCGATATTTCCCACATTTTCATTGTTGTTAGTCGTACGCCTGCCACGGGTGCCCCTAGTCGAAGGTCGTGCCATCTAAATAAAGTGGATTTGGACAAGTAATTGAATGTTAGAATCAAAAGAAGTACGGTAGAGTACAAAATAAAATAAGAAGAATCCTATAAGATATTCTACCCAATCTTATATTAGGTTCTACCCAAACTCACAGGTCAAGCCTATGCTTACTACATAATCGAGCCTAAGCTCTGATACCATTCTCTGTAACACCCCCGCCCCAACGTGGAACAGGAGGTCACTTCAAATGTTAACAGAACATTCTAAGTCCAAAATAATACTTAAATTACGAACGTCAAATTTAAACATCAACTTATGAAGTCTAAAACATCCACCAAAATAAATACTAAATAAAAAATTCAAGTCTTATGAAATATAAAAAAAATAAATCTCCAAGCATGTGTTCCAACTCCTACTAGCTCTCATCACACAGCCCCGATCAACCCTGATTACCTGCCGCGAAAACAAGAAAGCGGCTGAGCTACAAGCTCAGTGCGCGGATGTAGATCACAATAGACGAAATAATATTTATCGATTAATAATGCCAGCGGATTAGAAAAGAAAATTAATATTTTTGAGTTCAAAACTTCCCCGTCGATTTCCACCACATACACCAGAATAATTCAAAGAATAAAGGCTGAAGCAACGAAGGGTTAGGGTTATTGATACCGAGTAGCCTACAAACATATATATAAATGCACATCCACGGTGCCAACATATCATATATCATAATCACAATGGCACACTGGTCGCGACTCCAATGCACCCCTAACTCGGAAGGTGTGTATGGCACTACACAACTCAACCGCGAACTAAACATATCATCAAAATCCTAGGATGCATCCATACGCCTCCCAAATAATCCAAGAGCTCTCCCACGAGCATAATCATATAAACAAAGTGGAGACGCCGTGAACCGAGCACACCGTTACGGATAGTGTCAAGTCCTCGGTAGCCACAACGACAAGCCTATGGTACCTCCATAGGTAGTTGACTCGGTATCCCTATCTCCTGTCTACAAATCTAGGGTTCTATGGCCGCATGAGTGAACAATAATCCAACTGTCATCAAATATATTCATCATGCGTAAAAATCCTAATTTAAATGAAATCAAGGAATGGCACACAAATAATACGTTCACAAACATATCATAAAAATATATTTTTCTCAATGGTCTTAAAAAAATAGCTCAACAACACAATCAGAGTAGCTCAAGGAGGAAGCGGATCATATGAGAGAGTCATAGACCAACCAGAATGATTTTAAACGTTGCATAATTTTTAGTAGATCGAGCGCATAAAAATAAGAAAGAACATCCGTACCTTAATAAGTGTCTAATTCTCTTAATGTCTCAAAGTTCCACCGATGTGTTCAACAACCTACAACGAGTGATTTCGAATCTCTAAATCAGAATTAATTCATATTAATCCTATTCGTCATACTTTAAAATCCCAATCCCGTTAATAATTATTATTTAGTATTGTGGTTGGTTTTATTACTTATAATTTGTTACTTTATTAATTATATTTATTGAAATCTGGAGGTAAAATGGGCTTATCTGCAGAATGCTATGTCACCCTAATTAATACAAAATTCATGAGATCATTATCTTGTAATTTAGATTTTAACACCAATGATGCTTTTATAAACTTGCTAAGCCTAATAGAGAAGATTAAGAAAACTCAAAACCAACCAGAGCTTGACCCACAGTAGAACGAGCACAAAAAAACTAACCGGATTAATCATTAAAATCCTTTAAACCATTATGTAATCTTTATAAAATAACTAATTGGTCAACATAATCCCATTCAGATCTTTTGTTATGAAATCACTATTAGGTCTTGATTTAAAAGCTATATACGTGAGACGGCAGACTAGTGTTTGTCTAGATTGGATTAATATATTAAGGGTAATGAAAAGGAATTGGTCCCAAACCAAGAATATGGCATGAAGAGAAGGGTTGTTTATAATATTCAAAGTGTTTCTTGAGGTTAACAAGGATAAATAGCATTATAGCCTTGTTTATTATTACTCATGAAGTTCTACAGGTGATTAAACCAAAAGGACATGGTCTTATGGGTCACAAGAAAAGGTGCAAAGGCTATGAATTTGGATGGGAATAAACTAACAGAAACATAAGCAACAGAAGCATTTATAATCATAATTATTTAGTGTGAAGTAGCCATGGTTGTCATCTAGTATTTGTTTAAAAGAGAGCATGCTAAACTAGGTTTCATATGGGTGTGTATGGACTTCATCGTATTGTTTAAAAGTGATCATCCAGGTATGTCAAAGTTCAGCAAAAACGTAACAGATGTGAGGGTTGGTAACAGTTACCTTCGGTACGAACGGGTCGTCTATTGGCTGCTTACTTGTCGGGTCTCTACAGCTGCAGCGATGGCTAAGAATAACCCCTCAGGTGCAGAATCACTAGCTAGATATGGGTGGGTTCAAACCGAGGATTAACTCCCTGCGATATGGTGGTGTTCGACAGTGATTTTTAACCCCGAGTCGCGAGGTCGAATTAGAGGTGTTGAGAGCAAACTTCTTATGGGAGTTTTGTGTGAGATGGATTTCCAATTGGGATCCATTTATTTAGATTTTAGATTTGAAGTTGCTTGATCTTCGTTGGTGGTAGTTGTTTCAGATAAAGGAGGAGATGAAGAAGAATTGAGATGAGTAGATTAGGTCAAGGACAACTCACGTTTTCTCCTTTTTGTGCATTGATACTAATTTTCTTTTTCTTTTTTTTAAATTATCATTATGGTTTGTGTTTTGATAATTTTATTATTTATTTAATTTCTTTGGGTTATTTCATCTCTATCCCGTTAATTTAATTTCTTCCCCGAAATTCTCGGAACACGATCGAGCGATGGAACTCGAGGGTTTAGTTCTAAACATCTAAATCTTTAACTTAAATGGTTATAACACGCTAGTACTCTAACATATTATTTTAACTAAAATGACGGGTTATTATACCATCGCTTCTAATCATCATTTCCCCTATATCGTGATTCAGTTTCACTCAATTATGGTTATGTAATTGAGGGATTTGTTTTGTAGTTTAAAGGATAATTTTATCAATTTACATATTTAACAATTTAAATTAACAGAGTTAACTTTTTCTAGATAAAAATAATAATATTTTTAACCCTAGGAAGCCAGATACATAAACACACACATTCTATATATATATATATATATATATATATATATATATATATATATATATATATATATATATATATATATATATATATATATATATATATATATGTGTGTGTGTGTGTGTGTGTGATGATAATGACGAGTGTGATCAAAGCATAGGAAGTAGTAAAATTTATATTAAGGTCATTGAAAATATTAGAACATTATTTCTTGTTTTTTTAGTATTATTTTGATTTATATCATTTCATTTGAATTGGTACATGAAACTATATTTATTCTCAGGTGACATATATTTTTATATTTAATATTTGAAACTTAGCTTTTAACTAAGTGCATAGTTATGGTTAAGAGAATCAAAAGTGCATAGTTACGGTTAAGAGATTGTTTAGGCATATTAACATATTTAAATACAAAGAAAAAAAGGAATATGTTTAGCGTTGTTCTTTTAGTTTTGTAACAAGTTTAGTTATAAAAGATAATTTACACCAAATTAGAATGAAATAATTAAAAATACTCTTTTGTAACTAAAAGGTTATTTATGTAATTAACTCCATTTAATTGGAGGGAACATTACTGCCACCGGCAACCACCATCACCATGTCGTCTTCGTCAACATCAGATCGTCTCCATGTTCCCCTATTCATCTCCATCTCGATCTCGAACCCTTAATCTATGCCACCATCATACCACATGTTTTCTCCACTGCTAAGAGCTTGTGTGCGATCGTAATTGTGCTGTCGAGGTAAAAACTAACTCGAAGGATCTGTGGAAGTACTTGCCTAAATCTACATCACGAGTTGAGAAGGATGAAAGGAAGACAAAGGAACTAGTTAAGGAAAGGGTGATGAGGATTTTATTTTTTTTCTTTTAAACAAAGTTGTTGTTACTACTAGTGCTGCTAATGGTCTTAATGTCGTAGTTTGTTATTGATTTTTAGGATACTTTCACGTGTCTTGTCACTATATTATCATGTGATGTTTTTCAACATGATATTTAACAAACATCCATGTTAGACCCTAAAACCGTTATTAGGAGTGTAAAGAAGCTTAGCCAAGCTCGAGATCATCTAGGTTTGAGCTATCTCGAGCTTGACTCGTTTTAGCTTAAGAGAGCTCTAGCTCAACTCATGAGAAATTTTTTTCGTTTAAGCTTGGCTCGGGTTCAGGTAGTTTATTATTTAGTAATTTTGTTTTTTGTAACCGCTTTTATAATTAGAGTAAATTACATTTTTCATCATTTGGGTTTGTAGTAAAAGGTCTACGGATGTCATTCTTTCCCTTAACGGTCGTTAAATTTGTTCGTTAAATCCAGTCATATGTCTTGCACATGAAGGCAATATGGTCATCTTTTCCCTTAATGGACGTGAAATTTCGGTCTATTTTCTTCTTGTTTTTGTAAGAAAATTTTCATCCTCTGGGAAGATTTTATATAAATTTGTTGATTTCTTAAACGGCCACATCTCATACTTGCGTTCTTCGAATTACCTTAAACGTCCACCTCTAATACTTGTCTTCTTCGAATGAATTTAATGCGCTCATAATCATCGGTTCATCCAATCTCACCTCAATCGTTCAATCATTCAAATCGGAATTCAATCATTCAAATCAAAATTCTTCAACAGCCTCCTTCAATCATTCAATCGGAATTCTGCAATCTGTATTCTTCAATCGGACTTTGGCAAAAACAATGAGTTTTTTGGGCAATCATCGAAGACCCTGTTGATTGTTGAAGGCTCTATTGATTGTTGAACACTTGAAGTTGAAGCTTCTTTAAAAAGACAAAAACAATGAGTTTTTTTGCCTTTTTGGCTTTTTGCTTCTCACAATAATCATGATTCCCTGCTCCTATTAGGTATATTTAATTATAAACATCAACTGAAATATATAATTATATGTTATATAACATGAAAGACAAAAACAGTGAATTTTTTTAACTTTTTACTTCTTAATTATGATTCCCTATTCCTAGTTAGTAGTCAACTAGGTATATTAAATTTAAACATCAATTGAAATATATAATTATATATTATATAACATCAATTGAGATTGCTATTTTTGTTAGATTAAATATAAATATATATTATAGTTCAATTTTTGCATTAGTTAATAAACTTTAAAATATTATGATACTATTCATGAATCGTGATGAACTTGATTGTCTATTCTTATGGTCTGGGCGTCATAAGCTGAACAAGAAGGCTTTAATCGATTATGGCTTCTCAAGAAACACAAGGTCATCATCATCAATAGAAGAACCTCCATTGTGGGAGTATATGGCTAAACTCGAAAAGCAAGGTAATGTAGGAACATGGAAACTTAAGTGCAACCTTTGCAGTGAAATCAGACAAGGATCGTATTCTAGGGTTAGAGCACATTTGCTTGGTCTAAAAGGTAATGATCAATTGATCATTGATTCGTATTTTATGTTGATTGTATCATACCATCATATTCTATGATTCATTGATTCGTATTGTATATATATAAATTATAATTTGTATTCTATATAGGTCTTGGGATTAGTATTTGCAAGAAAGCAACAACAGGTGACAAACTTGAGATGAAACAGTTAAAAGATGCGTATGAAGAGAAGAAAGCCGAGTCAAGTGCCAAAGAAGTCGGGTTGCCATGTGAATCAGGTGTTGGATTTAAGAAAAGAAAATGTATTTCAAACCCGATTGAAAGAGCTTTTGGTGTTGAAATTATAGACCAACTAGATCAAGAAATAGCTAGGATGTTTTATAACGGATGTTTACCTTTTAATCTTGCAAGAAATCCTCACTATGTAAGGGCTTTTCAGTTTGCTGCTAACAACAAATTTGATGGTTATGTCCCTCCTGTTTACAATAAGCTTAGAACAACCTTACTACACAAAGAAAAAGATAATGTTCATAGGCTATTGAAACCATTTAGGTCTACATGAAAAAAAGGTGTGACTATTGTGAGTGATGGTTGGAGTGATCCTACAAGAAAGCCTCTAATCAATTTTATGGCTACCTCGGGTAATGGTTCTTTGTTTCTGAAGGCAGTTAATTGTTTTGGGGAAGTTAAAGATTGATTTTTTTATTGCTGATTTGATGAAAGAAGTCATTAGTGAATTTGGTCATCAAAAAATTATGCAAATCATTACTGACAATGCAACAAATTGTAAGGCGGTTGGAGAGATTATAGAGAGTCAGTTTTCTCACATCTATTGGACACCATGTGTTGTTCATACACTTAATCTTGCTTTGAAAAACATTTGTTTGCCAAGGAATGTGGAAACAAATAAAAAAACATATGAAGAGTGCAGATGGATAAAAGAAGTTCATGAAGATGCACTTGCAATAAAAAACTTCATCATGAATCATAACATGAGACTCTAGATTTTCAGCAAGTTCACTCCTCTTAGACTGCTTTCGGTTGTGGATACTCGCTTTGCCTCTATTATTGTGATGCTTAAGAGATTAGAACTAATCAAAAGGGGTCTTCAAGCTATGGTGTCACACCCCAACCTTAACGCCGGAAACGTCGAGATGTGAGGGTTAAGATTGTTCACAGCCACATAACGCTATATTTAAATTGCAATTATTATTATCATAAGTATTAAAATGAAATACAACCATAAGTCACAAAAAGAAATAAGTTCAACATAACTCAAACATAACATAATGTTTTTGTTTATTTAACTAGGTCCAAATCCTAGTTTTATTGCAAGCCTCAAATGTCCACTTTAAACTTGGGGATTTCCTGAAACATGATGAAAATAAAGAGTCAACTAAAAATAGTTGGTGAGTTTCCAAGTTTTCATACATAATAAGATTACAAGTAGCAATTCATGTCATGGATTATAAGCTAGTAAGGTTATAGAACACATATCGTTACAACCAAACCTCGACTTGATTACAAGTATATAAGATTGGCTAAGTGTATTTGGTTCCCTAGTGCACAAGCGTACGGCCCCTAGGAGTCGGCAATACCTCGACTTTAGCACCAAATAGGCTTGTCAGGCCCAAAGATCTAAGACGTCGCCAGGCTAGCAATAGTTAATGATTGTAAACAAATAATGTATCTCATATAAACACTCACAAAACACAAATAACCATGACCAAATAATAAGTAGAATTGCATGTGCATTACAAGTCTCAAAAGTTTAAACGTGTATGTAATATAAGCATCATGTTTCACCCCAAATATGTGTGAAATTATAAAAAGGGACAAGGAAAACTCACATGGCAATAAATATATAATGGCGATTAATAAGAATAATAACAAGCGTCGCTCCAAGATGTATCGTCACAAGACACCTAAATATGTATATATTTACAAGATTAAAGCTTTACAATAATTTAACAAGGACTAAGAAAATCAACTTTGACGTTTGGGGTTTTGTTAATTATTATTGTTAAATAAGAACTCAATTATATTATCGTGGGAACGATTTTATTTATAATTTATATATATATAAATATATGAATTAAGAATATCTTTTATAATAATTTGGTAATGTTTATAAAGTTTAGATAATTTTATAATTAAATAAGAATGAAAACAATTTAGACAATAATTTAAAGGCAATGTTTGAAATAATAGTTCGTATAAATTAAACTACTATTTAAAGTCTAAATTTTTATAAAAAAAAAAAATATGCTAGCTATATTATTAACTTTAGGATATTAAATAAAAAACTATAAAGGTATTTTTATAAATAAATAACAGAAAAAGAAAAAAAATGATTAAATAGTTTCAAAAGAAACAAAGTTTATGAAAATGATTTTTCATAATTTTTAGAAATTTTTAATATTAAGTTTGAAGGCCAAAGAGGCCTAAAAAAAATACATGAGGTTCCCCGGATTCGAACCGGGGACCTCCTGTCCATGAGTCATGTGTTTTACCAGTGAACCAAAGGCTTCCAGCCGCGATATGAAGCCGTTTCTAAAACTTAAAACAAACAACAACTATAAACCCCCAATTCTACATAAACCCTAGGTTTGATTTCAACCCAATTGAACATAAATTCGAATACGATTCTTATAGTAAACATGGGGCTTTCGATCAGTGGGTGAAACCGAATGAAAGAGTGTGTTTAATTACCCGATTTGTAGTGTAAAACGCTGGAACAGAGGATGAACAGAGCGCGACCTACGAGTGGTTTGATTGATGCTCAAATAATGATGATACCCAAATTCGTTGCACAGGAGGTTTCTAATGGTCTTGAAGACGAAAAGCCCTCCCTCAATTTCTGTTTATGATGCTTGGAAGATGGTTTTTGATGTAGTTGCAGGTTCGCGAAGTGGAGAGATTCGGAGGTGTATTTTCTGTGGGTTTCAGGTGTAATTGAGAGTTGTAAACAGTTAGGTTTAGTTAGATGATTGTTCAGGTTCGTTTAATTAGATTATTATTAGGATTAAATGTTCGAACGGCTCTAAGATTAACCCGTCGGTTATTCTTCGATTCTTCCTTGTAACCGGTCGTTTAATTGTGATTAATGAGCGCATTCAAGTTCAAAACACGTATGTGAAACGATTCAGATCAATTAGGGGTTTCGAAATCGAACGATTTGGTGTTTTAAGGGCTCGCCGGAGCCGCCGGTTCTTTGGCCGGAAACATCACCGGAAAAGCGGGGGTGTGAGGGGAGCTCCAAGTTGATTTTATTAATTTGACAGCTTTAGTCCCTGTGGTTTAATATTCATCAATTAAACCCCCAAACTTAATTTAACTTTATGCTTTAAATATTATAAGTTTAATAACCCTTATAAGTTACTATTATAAACAATCTTATTATTATTAATGTTATAACATTATCTTAGTTATTATTATTGTTATAACAATTATTATTATTAATTCTATTAATATTCTTATCATTATTGATATTATTGTTATTAGTGATATTGTAACTTATTATTATTGTTACTATTATTATTATTATCCTAATTATTATTATTGCATAATTTTAATATCTTAATTATTAGCTTTTATACATTACATACAATAACAACTAAGAAATAAGCTTAAATCACCCATAAATTTCAAGATTGACAACAATGACCCTTATGAGAATAAACGAAATCAACTTTTAGTTAACGGAAATACGAGATGTTACAGTCTCCCCAACTTAAAAGAATTTCGTCCCGAAATTAAAAGAAATAAAACTATACAAATAAGAACGGGTATTTCTTCTTCATATGCTCCTCACGTTCCCAAGTAAATTCGGCGCCACGTTTATTTTCCCAACGAACCTTGACGATCGGGGTGGTTGTGGTTCTCGTCTTCTTCATTATACGGTCCATGATTTCAACAGGTTTCTCAACAAAATGTAATGACTCGTCAATCTGGATGTCTTCCAACGGAACATACAGACTTTCGTCAGCCAAGCATTTCCTCAAGTTTGAGACGTGGAACACAGGATGAACTCCACTAAGGTCGGAAGGTAGTTCCAGTTTATAAGCCACTTTCCCAATCCTTTTCAGGATTTTGAAAGGCCCTACAAATCTTGGAGCCAGTTTGCCCTTCTTTCCAAAGCGAACCACACCTTTCCACGGTGAAACCTTAAGAAGAACCATCTCCCCAACTTGAAATTCCAATGGCTTACGTCGCTTGTCGGCATAGCTCTTTTGACGACTTCTCGCCACTTCAAGGTTCTTGCGAATGATAGAAACTTTATCGGTCGTCTCTTGTATAAGTTCAGGACCAGTGATGAAGTTTTCACCAATGTCGGTCCAACAGATCGGTGAACGACATTTTCGACCATAAAGTGCTTCGAACGGCGCCATCTTGATACTCGAGTGGTAACTATTGTTATACGAAAATTCCGCGAGCGGTAGATGCGTATCCCAATCGCCACCAAAATCAAGAACACAAAGGCGCAGCAAATCCTCCAAGGTTTGGATCGTTCGCTCGGTTTGACCATCAGTTTGAGGATGGTAAGCCGTGCTTAGATCTAGTTGTGTACCCAAGAGTTCTTGCATAGACGACCAAAAATGTGAAGTGAAACGAGCATCTCGGTCGGATATGATGTGC
>CM046041.1:35719769-35749769 GCA_025215565.1 Flaveria ramosissima
GTATTCAATTCCGAGAGGAACAATGTATAAGGTAAGGTGCAAGTATTTCGTAAGTAACCTTCTCGTGACTCATAGTAACTCGGAGTCACTTGGATGGAGAAACATGAGGTAACAGCGGGGAATTAGGACGAACTGACTATTTTCCCGTAAACATAGAATGAAGAGGTGATTATGTCATTCCTGTAGCCAAACACTCCCCAGGAATATACCACAGCAAGCAAATCCCAAGCAAGTATAGGAAATAGACAAGGCAAACTAATGAAGCTAAACGTGTCTATGTGCGGGTAACTAAGGCATCAGACTATAGTCTAAATGCAATGCAAATTTATTTTAGTTCGCTATAACCATAGGCTCTGATGCCAATGTGTCACACCCTCAATTTCTACAAAAGGGGTAATATCGTTAGGCGCTTGACATACCAGAATCTCAGTCATTAGTTACACCAAACGACGCAACTGTTACAAAACATAATTGCTTAAATTAATTTAAATTTCCAAATTCAGAGTTAAAATGAAAATATGAAAGAAATGCGGAAGCGTATAAATTCATAATTCAAACGGCGCAAACACGCGCAAAAACCAGATAATTATAATGTGTAGAAAAATTCAATTGTTCTCTGTCGACCCAACAAATGATAAATGATATGATGTGATGATCCTAGACGTGCTCGCTTAAGAACCTGAAAGAAACATGCTAAAGTTTCAAGACAAGGTTGGTGAGTTCATAAGTTTTGATAAGCAGAACATAATAGTAAATTGATACAGTAAACAAAGTAATATCAGTAGATAGCTAGTCTACTAAACAAGTTACTAAGTGTATGAAGTTTGCAACCAAAACTGACAATGTAAAAGAAGGTCTCGGCTGTGAACACCAGGTCACAACAATAGAAATTAGGTCAATTAAACACCCGTTTGACATACCGTTGTGCTAGCGCGACTAGCCTGGGTAGGGTTTGTCAAACCCAGTAGATCTACTCAGAATTACCTCGCTAAAGTACATAAATTAACTGTTCGAAAGTGAGGACTTAAGTTGGTACAACACTAGTAAACAAGTGATATTATGGTAATACTGATCAAATGAAAATACGTTTAGAACACACGTTTCTTCCACCCAAAAGAAAATAGGTAAAGTGGGGCTGAGAACTCACCTTGAATACACAACGATTAAGAAAATGCAGAGAGCGGGAAATTAGGTTTCTGAATGACCTGAATTTCAGTTAGTATGTAACTAATATCAATTATTAATTATAAATATAACGATTGTACGGTTTCGCGTTCCACGGTTCGGTTACGATGCAGGCTAACGATTGAATTCCGCATTCACAAGCAAGCATAGGCAAACCCCAAAACACGTCAAATGCGCAAAACCCAATTATTCTCACGTATACTAAATCATGCATATAGGTACTTGTCATACCCCTATATGACCCAAATGATTTATAATGTGCCACTCGAACCTTTCAACCGCGCATCAACCCGACGAAACACACACAAATAATACTTATTACCTAAACATAACACATAAAAAAATATATTTTCATCTCATGCATCACGTACACAATATATATGTATTTTTTATGTCATACACCACATACAATATATATATATATATATATATATATATATATATATATATATATATATATATATATATATATATATATATATATATATATTGCAGGACCGTTTAAGGGCTTAAGCAAATTACAACACAACAACACAATGAGGAGAGCAACTAAACTTTAATCAAACAGTGAACTGGATTAACCAAGGTGATACAAAGAACACAAGTAAAGTAAAGAGACAGAACAAGAGAGTTGGGTTTCAAGGAGGCAGTATATTGCTTTCTCAAGTTCTTTTACAAGTGTTACAAAGCATAAAGAAAGATACAAGAACTTGAAATACTTATACTACAACCTACAGCCGGCTATACTTTGAAAGCCAGCTGGATACAATTGACTAGACACTAACAAAATCAATTGTAGGATCAAAAGGCATATCTGCCTTTTGACCTTGTGACTATGACATGCCATAGCTCACATCCTTATACATTACAAAAAGGATAAAGTACATAAAGTAGAAAGTTACAGACTCAAGACCTCAATGTACAGTTACCAAAAGCATGGACCTTTTCACCAACTCATGTAAGTTGGTGACTTTACAGAGATGCAGCGAAAAGGTGCTTTATGGAACAGTACATCAGATAAAGCATGTGTACTAAAAGTCTTCGGAAGAAATCTGTCTTCATAGGTTAAAGCTTCGGAAGACTTTGTCTCTGAGGCTTCGGAAGACTTCATGTTTGGCTTCGGAAGATATTGGTCTTGGCTTCGGAAGATTTTACACTTAGAGTATTTTCTAATGCATTGTGTAAAACTTCCGAAGCATTCTATACTTCAGTACTTAGTGCATGTTGCAGAGACACATTGGATGTTTTGGGTTCAGACTTAAGGAATCCTTACAAACTCCCCCTAGGCTGATGCTACCAAAACACTTAGAAGATCTTCAAATGTTGGTAGTCTTCAGTACAATCATGACCATTCCTTTCTTCATTAGATGGTCAGGATCATCAAGACTCTCATAGTATCTTCTCATTTCAAGAGATCATGCAGAGGTAAGTTGATTATGTCTTGCCAGGAGTAGACATTCTCAACACCTTGATCTCTGATTACATGCCATCTTTCTGGATTGGTGGAGTAAGTCCAGGACAAGATGGATGTCTCAGTTGTTAGAGGAGCCACTTGCATAGGAGTTGATTGGGCTGCCTCATCATGCACTTCCTCAGGTTAATCTGATTCAGCCTGAGGTGTAGAGGTAGATGACTTAGGCTTCTTCTTCTTTGACTTTGGTTTAGAAGCCATTCTCTTCTTCCTCTTAGATGACTTTAACTGAGAAGACTGGTCTGCAGCACCTTGTTGATCATCATTGTCTTTCTCAGTTGGGTGTTCCTCCCTCACAGGTTCAGAAGGAGAGGGAGTTTGACCCTGCCTTGGATCAGAAGATGAAGCTTGCTGTGGCTCAGCTGGAGGTTCTGGTTGAGGTGTCTCAGGTTGTTCAAACTTGACCTCCACTTTAGGTGGGACTTGACTTGGAAGAGAGTGGAAGTCAATTAGTTCACCACTCTTAATCTTCTGCTTGATCACCCTTATGTGCTCATCCATTGTGGATAAAGACATAGGGCCAAGTCTCCTTCCGGAGAATCCATATAGCTTCAAGAAGCTCATCATCCTTTCTCTGTCAGCAGACTTCTTTACACTCTTTTGGATGATGGCTCTTGACTTTGCAGCTTCTTCCCTTAGCTTCCTTTTGGTTGTCTTTCTTTCTTTGACTAGCTCAAGCTCAAGTTGCTTTAGGTACTCAAACTCAATGAAGTCATAGGACAGGGGAAGAAGTGCATCTGCCTGATAGAAGCCTGTGGCACTCAGGTAGTTGATCATCTTGATCCTATCTTCTTCTTTATCTACCTGAGGTTCTTGTGGAGCCACATCTTCCTGTGCAGGACTTTCTTGAACTGGAGAGAGAGTGGGAGCATGCTTGTAGAGTCTTTCTGTCTCTTCTCCTCTTTGAATGGGAGAAGTAGCCTTGCATCCTCTTTCTCCTTCATCTCTCTTGACACTTCCATGTCAGCCACTTCATTCAGTTCTTCTAAGGGGAGGGAGATGATTTCATCAATATCATAGTTCCTGGTCTGTAAATAAGTAATCCTGACTGCCCTTAACTCATCATCTTGAGTATTTGGTCTGGGGGCAGCCCTGATTGCAGCTTGCATAAAGCTTGATGACCTAGAAGAATTTTCTCCCCTTAGCTTCCTTTTCCTCTCTCTCTCTTCCTCCTCAATTTCCTCAGGAGTCATTATCCTTTTCCCTTTGTCACCAACAGACCTTTATGACTCAGGGTGGATAGAGGCTTGGCCTTCATTGCTTGATGTAGCTTCCATGCTCTGGCCAGAGAGAGGCTGAGAAACACCTTCACCAGCAGGTGTCTCAGAAGGAGTTTGAACCTCTGCAGCAGTTGTTGATGATGAGACAGGGGTCTCAGGTTCTGCCACTGGGCCTTCAGTCAAGGTTTCCCCTATGAAACTAATCTTAGGGTCCACCTCAACATCCAGTTGACCGATGACATTGCCTGATTGCCTAAGTCTCCTTCTTAGAGTGAACTCTGCAAGGATCCTATCTTGGATTCTTTGAGCCAATCTGTCAGCTTGTCTTGAATTGCTTGGATTGACAAGTGGCATGTTGACTTGATCCAATCTTTCATAGAAGTTCAGGCTTTGGAAATCAAACACTTCTTGTTGCCCTTGAACTCTGTGAAGGATAAGGGCTCTTCTGTCAGCATCATACCTCCACCTTATGATGTAGTTGGCAGTTCCTTGTGGTGGAGATGAGACAGCCCTTGGTATACCTTCCTCAAAGAGACTCCTGATGATAGAGTCTATAGAGTCCACATTAATGTGAACTTGAGGAAGTTGCTGAGAATGCACAACATCAAGTGAGAATGGTGAGTCCTCTATGTCCATTCTCTGTGAAGAACTCCCAGGCTCTGATACCAATTGCAGGACCGTTTAAGGGCTTAAGCAAATTACAACACAACAACACAATGAGGAGAGCAACTAAACTTTAATCAAACAGTGAACTGGATTAACCAAGTTGATACAAAGAACACAAGTAAAGTAAAGAGACAGAACAAGAGAGTTTGGGTTTCAAGGAGGCAGTATATTGCTTTCTCAAGTTCTTTTACAAGTGTTACAAAGCATAAAGAAAGATACAAGAACTTGAAATACTTATACTACAACCTACAGCCGGTTATACTTTGAAAGCCAGCTGGATACAATTGACTAGACACTAACAAAATCAATTGTAGGATCAAAAGGCATATCTGCCTTTTGACCTTGTGACTATGACATGCCATAGCTCACATCCTTATACATTACAAAAAGGATAAAGTACATAAAGTAGAAAGATACAGACTCAGACCTCAATGTACAGTTACCAAAAGCATGGACCTTTTCACCAACTCATGTAAGTTGGTGACTTTACAGAGATGCAGCGGAAAGGTGCTTTATGGAACAGTACATCAGATAAAGCATGTGTACTAAAAGTCTTCGGAAGAAATCTTTCTTCATAGGTTGAAGCTTCGGAAGACTTTGTCTCTGAGGCTTCGGAAGACTTCATGTTTGGCTTCGGAAGATATTGGTCTTGGCTTCGGAAGATTTTACACTTAGAGTATTTTCTAGTGCATTGTGTAAAACTTCCAAAGCATTCTTTACTTCAGTACTTAGTGCATGTTGCAGAGACACTTTGGATGTTTTGGGTTGCATCAGACTTAAGGAATCCTTACAAACTCCCCCTAGGCTGATGCTACCAAAACACTTAGAAGATCTTCAAATGTTGGTGGTCTTCAGTACAATCATGATCATTCCTTTCTTCATTAGATGGTCAGGATCATCAAGACTTTCATAGTATCTTCTCATCTCAAAGAGATCATGCAGAGGTAAGTTGATTATGTCTTGCCAGGAGTAGACATTCTCAACACCTTGATCTCTGATTACATGCCATCTTTCTGGATTGGTAGAGTAAGTCCAGGACAAGATGGGTGTCTCAGTTGTTAGAGGAGCCACTTGCATAGGAGTTGATTGGGCTGCCTCATCATGCACTTCCTCAGGTTGATCTGATTCGGCCTGAGGTGTAGAGGTAGATGACTTAGGCTTCTTCTTCTTTGTCTTTGGTTTAGAAGCCATTCTCTTCTTCCTCTTAGATGACTTTAACTGAGAAGACTGGTCTGCAGCACCTTGTTGATCATCATTGTCTTTCTCAGTTGGGTGTTCCTCCCTCACAGGTTCAGAAGGAGAGGGAGTTTGACCCTGCCTTGGATCAGAAGATGAAGCTTACTGAGGCTCAGCTGGAGGTTCTGTTTGAGGTGTCTCAGGTTGTTCAAACTTGACCTCCACTTCAGGTGGGACTTGACTTGGAAGAGAGTGCAAGTCAATCAGTTCACCACTCTTAATCTTCTGCTTGATCACCCTTATATGCTCATCCATTGTGGATAGAGACATAGGGCCAAGTCTCCTTCCGGAGAATCCATATAGCTTCAAGAAGCTCATCATCCTTTGTCTGTCAGCAGACTTCTTTACACTCTTTTGGATGATGGCTCTTGACTTTGCAGCTTCTTCCCTTAGCTTCCTTTTGGTTGTCTTTCTTTCTTTGACTAGCTCAAGCTCAAGTTGCTTTAGGTACTCAAACTCAATGAAGTCATAGGACAGGGGAAGAAGTGCATCTGCCTGATAGAAGCATGTGGCACTCAGGTAGTTGATCATCTTGATCCTATCTTCTTCTTTATCTACCTGAGGTTCTTGTGGAGCCACATCTTCCTGTGCAGGACTTTCTTGAACTGGAGAGAGAGTGGGAGCATGCTTGTAGAGTCTTTTCTGTCTCTTCTCCTCTTTGAATTGGAGAAGTAGCCTTGCATCCTCTTTCTTCTTCATCTCTCTTGACACTTCCATGTCAGCCAGTTCATTCAGTTCTTCTAAGGGGAGGGAGATGATTTCATCAATATCATAGTTCCTGGTCTGTAAATAAGTAATCCTGACTGCCCTTAACTCATCATCTTGAGTATTTGGTCTGGGGGCAGCCCTGATTGCAGCTTGCATAAAGCTTGATGACCTAGAGGAACTTTCTCCCCTTAGCTTCCTTTTCCTCTCTCTCTCTTCCTCCTCAATTTCCTCAGGAGTCATTATCCTTTTCCTTTTATCACCAACAGACCTTTGTGACTCAGGGTGGATAGAGGCTTGGCCTTCATTGCTTGGTGTAGCTTCCATGCTCTGGCCAGAAGAGGCTGAGAAACACCTTCACCAGTAGGTGTCTCAGAAGGAGTTTGAACCTCTGCAGCAGTTGTTGATGATGAGACAGGGGTCTCAGGTTCTGCCACTGGGCCTTCAGTCAAGGTTTCCCCTATGAAACTAATCTTAGGGTCCACCTCAACATCCAGTTGACCGATGATATTGCCTATTGCCTAAGTCTCCTTCTTAGAGTGAACTCTGCAAGGATCCTATCTTGGATTCTTTGAGCCAATCTGTCAGCTTGTCTTGAATTGCTTGGATTGACAAGTGGCATGTTGACTAAATCCAATCTTTCATAGAAGTTCAGGCTTTGGAAATCAAACACTTCTTGTTGACCTTGAACTCTGTGAAGGATAAGGGCTCTTCTTTCAGCATCATACCTCCACCTTATGATGTAGTTGGCAATTCCTTGTGGTGGAGATGAAACAGCCCTTGGTATACCTTCCTCAAAGAGACTCCTGATGATTGAGTCTATAGAGTCCACATTAATGTGAACTTGAGGAAGTTGCTGAGAATGCACAACAGCAAGTGAGGATGGTGAGTCCTCTATGTCCATTCTCTGTGAAGAGCTCCCAGGTTCTGTGGTTGTAATAACTTTCTCCCCCTTTTTGGTAGCATCACCCACTTGCATAGGTGAGCTGGAGGATAAGTCAATCACTTCCACATGTTCTTGTGTTCCTGGTTGAGCTCTCCTTAAAGGTCTCCCAGCTAGTTTTTTCTTTAGATATGAAATCTGAAGTTGCTGATCATTGACCCTGTTATGTAAGGTAGTCACCTGAGATTCCAGGTGACTAACCTTAGAGACTAAATAGGAGCATGTTTTTGACAATTTCTGCACCTTTAGTCTCAAGTTCCCCTCATCTTCATCAGAAGAATCATTGGGGGATGAGATGATTGGACCAAAGTCCTCTCTCTCACCACCAGCTTGAGGTTCTTGGCTGCTGGTTTTCCTCTGCTCACTAGCAGCCTCAGTTGAGATGCCAGTGGGCTGAGTTGCCATGGTTGAGGTCTTAATGATGTAATCACTTTTAAAAGTGAGAGCCTCTTCCATTTGGACATCCTGAACATGTTCAGAAGTGTCCACCTCAGTAACAGGTGATTGATGTGGGATAGACTGAGGAGAGTCAGAGGTACTCATCTCTCTTTGAGTAGGGGAGGAGAAGAGAGACTCATGGTACTCACTGAATCCTAAGTCTTCATCAGTATAGAAGGATAGGTTGGGAATTGGTTGGTTGAGATCTAAAGGCTGGGGATGGTAACTGTCCCCTGAAGGTTGTTCACTTGAGTGTTGAGACTCAGAGTGAAGGCTGGGGATGGTAACTGTCTTCATAGGTTGAAGCTTCGGAAGACTTTGTCTCTGAGGCTTCGGAAGACTTCATGTTTGGCTTCGGAAGATATTGGTCTTGGCTTCGGAAGATTTTACACTTAGAGTATTTTCTAATGCATTGTGTAAAACGTCCGAAGCATTCTATACTTCAGTACTTAATGCATGTTGCAGAGACACATTGGATGTTTTGGGTTGCATTAGACTTAAGGAATCCTTATATATATATATATATATATATATATATATATATATATATATATATATATATATATATATATATATATATATATATATATATATATATATATATATATATATATTTGTGAGAACTCTAGGAACCAATCTCAGCTATTAGTTTTTAATGGTAAAATGGTAATTAACAAACACATAATAAAAAAATTATAAAATGAAAAATAACATAAAAATAAAAAAAATAAAAACATGAAAATGTTCCCCTAGTTTTCCTCTTTCATAAAAAAAACTTTATAAAAAATAAAAAAAAATTCTTTTTTTACGAAATTCTATTTACACATGTGTAATACCGGATTTACACATGTGTTAATCCAATATTACACATGTGTATAACCAGATTTACACATGTGTAAACAACGCATGGACGATTTTTTTAAAAAAAGTATATCAATATGGTAGACGTTAGAAAGATTAAAAAATACTAAATTTTAAGTGAAATTTTTTTGGAAAAATAATGTCGTGAAAAAAAGTTATGAACATTTAAAAAAAAGGAAAAATGACATGTGATTTGCATATGATCAAATATGAGTGGCTTATATTGGTTCTTAGAGTTCTCACAAAAAAGGGTGTTTCTCAAGATAACCCTACCCTATATATATATATATATATATATATATATATATATATATATATATATATATATATATATATATATATATATATATATATTCAACTCACACAAAACCACATAAACCTCTATCAACACATCAATATTTATATATCATCCATGGTCACACACTTAACCATGTATATGTTACGCATGAACACCTTATAAATAGTACAAAACCCACACTCACATGCATGACAATACAAACCTTCACCACCATACACGCATACACCTATTAAATCTAAATCCATGTGAATCCACTACACCCTTAAAATCCTCAACATTCCCAATCGGCCACCCTTCCCCAACCCACTGCCCAACAACCCCATGAATTACACACGTACACCACACATAAACAATCTTATACATGCACCATCAACACACATGCATAACCACCATTACCAACATTCACACACAAGCATAACACACACAACACACACATGTAGAAAACACACACATACACTGCACAAACACACATGTTTAATAACCAACACACACACTGCAGATTTCCCCACCAAATTCACGGCTGAAAGCATACACACACAACAGCCGTAAATATATATATACACAAAGAAAGAACACACATAATATAACATCGCAGAAACATATATACATACAAAGAAGCACACACCGCAGAACGCATAAATAACTGATCAACGCAGCCTGCATCGAACCCAACAAAACTAGAATTGAAACCGTAATCGAAACCATAATGCTCCGAATAGAGAAATAACGAGAAAAAGAACCATACCGAAGAAGATGTAGGTTAAATTCGATCGTCGTTCACTGTCACCAGCCAGGTTGTTTGATTGCGGTGTTTCGATACTTTAGAAAACCGTAAGGGAACCTGATGGTATAAAGCTGATATCAAACTCAATGTTTCTGATGCATTAATCGAAAAAGGAAATGCCTTTAAATAGGCTTACAATGAACTGAAAAACAAATAACAAACTCCTAGAAAACATGAAACAACCACATACGACTCGGTAAACAACTGACTAACAACCCACGTGTTTGACCTAGCCAAACTTATTATAAAAACTACTAGCAACGTTCGAAACACGTGCATGCATGGCTGCTACCCTGCATGCAGAACTTGTACTGTACTACTCCTTCAAACCCTCCCTCAAACTTGCATGAGTGACCTCATCAAGTTTGCCTTTAATGTTGCACACACCTAGCTTCTTCCTCAGGTTCTCAAATACTTCTCGACTTAAAGGCTTGGTTAGTATATCAGCAATTTGATCCTTTGTGCCACAGTACTTCAACATGATAATTTCTTCTTTCACTAAATCCCGAAGAAAATGAAATCTAACCCCAATACGTTTGCACCTACAATGAAAAACAGGGTTTTTGGATAGCTTAATGGTGGAAGTGTTATCACACATGATTGGCATGATTCCAGTGAACTCGAGACCCAATTCCTTGAACACTTCTTTGGTCCACAATGCTTGGGTAGCACAAGTTGTTGCTGCCATATATTCCGCTTCAGTGGAGGAAAGTGCTACGACATCTTGTTTTTTCGAGGCCCAACTGATGGCTCCTCCATTCCCTAAGAAGACATATCCAGATGTGCTTCTTCTACTATCGATATCGCCAGCAAAGTCGCTGTCTGTGTAGACTTCCAAGCTTTCTGTTCCACCTTGTTTGTACCACATACCAAGTCCCGTAGTACCTTGCAAGTACCTCAAAATTTTCTTTGCAGCTGCCAAGTGAGTCTCGGTGGGAACCGAGCTAAATCAGCTTATCAAGTTAACTGCAAATTGGATGTCAGGTCGAGTGATGGTGACATACATTAGACTCCCAACAATTTGCTTATATCGAGTTGAATCGATTTCTTCACCTTCATCTACTACAGTAAGCTTACAACAAGGAACTATCGGGTTGAGAACAGGATTGCACTCCTGCATATCAAATCTTTTCAACACTTCTAAAACATATTTCTATTATGATACATGAATCCCATGAGACGTTTGAGTCACCTCAAGACCCAAAAAGAACCGCATCTTTCCGAGATCAGTCATCTCGAACTCTTGCATCATAGATCCTTTAAATTCCTTTAACATCTTCTCGCTATCACCTGTGTAAATAAGATCATCAATATAAACATTAATGATTAGAAGATTTCCCTCGCCATTCCTCTTTATGAACAATGTATGCTCACTGTTGCTCCTTGTGAACCCTTCTTTAAGAAAATATGACTCCATCCGGCTGAACCAGGCCCTTGGTGCTTGTTTTAAGCCGTAAAGAGCCTTTCGAAGCTTGTGCACCTTGTGTTCTTTATTCTTGATAACATAGCCTTGAGGCTGCTGCACATAGAATTTTTCTTTCAAGAATCCATGCAAAAACGCAGACTTTACATCCATTTGATATACTCCCCAACCACGTTGAGCTGCAAGTGCAATTATTATCCGGATAATGTACATTCTCGCTACAGGAGCATAGACTTCTGAGAAGTCGATTCCTTGTTCTTGACAATACCCCTTCGCTACCAATCGCGCCTTGAACTTATCAATCTCTCCCTTCTCATTTACCTTGGTTTTGTACAGCCACTTGACACCGATACACTTAACGTTTGGAGGTAATTCGACAAGCTCCCATGTCCGATTCTTTTCTATGGATTCAATTTCATCATCCATAGCTTTCCTCCAAACATCCTTTTTCACAGCTTCCATTTAGGTGACTGGGTCCTGAGCAACATCTTTAACTGAGTTAACTTCATCTTCTCTGGTGACATAATCCTTTAAGTAGCTTGGAGGCTTTCTCTGTCTACCCTCCCTTACTTGTGCATTCGTCACTTGAGCATCAGTAGGATCATCTTCTGAGTTTGCATTCTCATCTTCAGTGTTATCACCTCCGATGAATTCATGATTTCCTTGAGTTAGTGAATCATCATTTCCCCCGTCTTCATCATCACTAGATTCACATTCATCAGAAGATTTGATGTCACCCCACATCAGCGTATTCTCGTCCTGTGAAACCGTCTCCATTTCCCAGTCCCATTCTTTATTTTCTTCAAACACAACATCTTTGCTTATAGAGATCTTCATTGTTTTTAGGTTAAGAAGGCGATAGGCTTTAGATTCGTTGCTTCGACCCACCATAATGCACTTTATGCTTTTGTCATCTAACTTCTTTCTTCTTTCTTTTGGAACCAAAACATAAGCTATACACCCCCAGATTCTGAAGTATTCAACATCTGGTTTTACACCTGACCATCTTTCTTGGGGAGTCTCATTAGGCAGGGCCTTTGTTGGGCTTCTGTTTAGCACATGATAAGTCCACATCACTGCTTCAGCCCAAAGATTATTGGGCATTGTCTTTGCTGCCAATATCGTTACAACCATGTTCATCGCGGTTCGGTTTTTACGTTCAGCGACCCTGTTTTGTTGTGGAGTGAAACTTGTGGTCAGCTGCCTTCTAATACCTTGTTGCCTACAAAAATTGTTAAACTTATCGGAGAGAAATTCTCCTCCACGGTCAGTGCGTAATGCTTTTATCACCTTTCCTGTCTCGGTTTCAACCTTTGCTTTAAATTGCTTAAAGCATTCAAAAGCCTCACTTTTTTCAGTAATTAAATACACCCAACCTTTCCTACTATAATCATCAATAAAAGATAAAAGATACCTCTTACCACTGTATGAGATAGGATCAATAGGGCCACAAATATCAGAGTGGATAAGATTTAATTTGTCCTTTGCTCTCCATTGACTTTTTCTTGGAATGGCCTGCCTATGTTGGTTTCCAATGCAACAATCTCTGCAAATGTCTCCATCAACTTTAAACGTGGGAAGCCTATGTACCATGCTTTTCTTTTGCAGCCTTTCAATACTTGACTTGCTCAAGTGTCCATATCGCATGTGCCATAATTTAGACACATCCTCAACATTTGAATACATGCAATCTTCTTCTTTTTGCTCATTAGTTTCACCTGGGTGCTCAACTAGTAGGAATAATCGGTTGCTCATAATAATTTGAAAGAGCAGACCCCGATCCGGGTGAAATATTTTACATAAGTTAGCTTGAAAAAGGAATGATAGACCTTTTTGTTGTAGCTGACCGATGCTCAGAAGATTGTTCCTCAGTTCTGGTATGTAATAGACTTCTTGAATCACATACACGGCACCGTTCAAAGTGAGATTGATGTTCCCTTTCCCTCGAACATTCAGACGGGTGTTGTTTCCAAGCTTGACTGTTTGAGACAGGTTTAGATCCAAGTTCGTGAATTTCTCCTTAACTCCACACATGTGATTTGAGCATCCGGAATCTAAAAACCATAGGCACTTTTGGTTTTCTTCAGTTACCTTCTCCTTATCTTCAGCTTCGTAGTGACCATTAGTATCATCTCTTTAGCTTCATCAAATTCAACGTAGTTGGACTCCTTCCAGGTTGGACATTCGTATGAAAAATGTCCCAATTTTTGACAATTATAACACTACACCGTCTCTTTATTAGCGGATGACCTTCCTCTCCCACGACCTCTTCCTCTGAAATTTTATCGACCACGGCCACGTCCTCCTCGAGGACTTGAGTGCTCTTCTATCTTTAGCACTTGTTCCTCATCCTTTTCATGTCGTTTGAACTTTTGCTCATGAACAAGGAGGGTGCTCTGTAATTCATCGATTGACATTTTCTCGGTGTCTTTCGACTCTTCAATGGACACCACCACAAAAACATACTTCTCATTCAGAGTACGTAAGATCTTTTCAACGATCTTTACATCTGATATGACTTCCCCGTTGCTCCGCATCTGGTTGACAACACTTAGAACTCTAGCAAAGTATTCTGCTATAGTTTCACCTCTCTTCATCTCCAAAATCTCGAAATCCCTGTGGAGTTTTTGGAGCATCGATTTCTTCACTCTTTCGTTTCCTTCAAACCTTTGCTTCATGCATTTCCACACAGATTGGGAAGTGCTTCTATCCAAGATCTGGTGAAACATCTCCCTGTTTATGGCCTGGTAGAGATAGTGTTTGACTTTTAGGTCTTTCTCACGTTGTTCTTCCAGCTTCTTCTTCTGTGCATCACTCACAGCAATGCCCACATCGGGTTCTTGAATCCATGGATCAATCAAATTCCAAAGTTTCTTTACTCTCAGTAAGTTCTCCATCATTTCACTCCAGTGCTCGAAGTGTCCATCGAACTGAGGCACTTTCAACTTTTCTTCACTCATTTTGTTTTAGTGATCGGATAACAGAGCTCTGATACCAATTTGATGGTATAAAGCTGATATCAAACTCAATGTTTCTAATGCATTAATCGAAAAAGGAAATGCCTTTAAATAGGCTTACAATGAACTGAAAAACAAATAACAAACTCCTAGAAAACATGAAACAACCACACATGACTCGGTAAACAACTGACTAACAACCCACGTGTTTGACCTAGCCAAACTTATTAAAAAACTACTAGCAATGTTCGAAACACGTGCACACATGGCTGCTACCCTGCATGCAGAACTTGTACTGTACTACTCCTTCAGAACCGGCGCGTGAAACAGTAGGCCGTCGAAGGCTAGAGGCTCGCGAAAAAGGCTGTCAAATGAAGCTTCGCGCGAGATGATTGATCGATGACGGACTCAAGGGGATTCACGGCTGTGGGAGACTTGCATAAACCTCTGTCGTCGCCTTATTAGGGTTAGGGAGAATCGTTCGGGTGTTTTGGTGAATAACCTGAGAGGAGAAAAAAAACTTCGGTTAGTTTATGTTTGCAATTTATGAGATTTGCATAATGGTCCCCTCAAGCTTTCCTAAATGGCATTTTTGGCTATTTAAGTTAGTTAATTATTATAAGTTAGTTATGTTTAATTAATAGTTATAATAACATTATTATTATTTAATAGTAGAAATTTGATTAATCATAATTTAATTAATCGTAATGCAACGGAGGGAGGTTAGATTAAGAAAGCGAGGTTAACCTGAAAACTCGGGTTGTCACATTCTGCTAGCTAACCAACTTGTTTGACTAAAGAATCATGGCTCTTGCTATTGACCTCATTTTCCTTCTTCAATTCTTGATTATCTTTCTTAAGTTCTTTAAGAAAGTCCATGATCTCCCTGTCTGACAACTCTGAATTGCTTGAAGATCTACCTTGATCTTGATGTGAAGAATAGTTTTTTTGATATCCCCAATTTGAATTCCCTTGATTGTAACCCTAATTTGATTGGCGAGTTGGGTAAGGTTGAGAATTACCCTAGTGATCATTACCTTGAAAGTTGGGATTCATTTGATTTGAAGGGTTAGCGTACCTAAAGTTAGGATGGTTACGTAAACCCGGATGGCACGTATTAGAGTTCATATCAAACGGTGTCCTTTCTCCGTGTACGTAATTCACAAATTCAACTCCCACACCTTGCATTGGACAATCACGAGCCACATGTCCTATCTCTTCATAACCTTCACACACCGCAAAGGTACTCGTAGCTTTAACGGTCTCTTTTACCCCTGCACGCCCCATATATGCTAGTTGGTACTATAAAGCCTCAACCCTAGATTTGGTATCATAATCAGTCACTGGTTTAGTTGACATCCCTCTTGACTTCCGACGAGATTGTGCTTCTCTCTTCGAGTTAGTGCTTATCTTCTCGAATATCCTCAGATGATAATCTGTCATAGAAAGAGGTTATTAGCTCACATTGCTCAATACCATGATGAGGACATGTTCATAGTAATTCCTTGAACCTTTTGAATTCCTCATGAAAAGGTTCCCCATGTTGTTGCTGAAAAGAACTAATAGCATTACGAGCCTTGCTAAATCATCCCCGATCACGATTGAAGACATAATGAAGATGATGAGTGGCTAAGTTCATGGTGGTTGCTTTCGGGTGGAAGATATTGATATGTATGACTATTGTTTATGCTTTGACACTTAAGTTTTGAATGTAATTACACTTATTATCAAGTTAAAAAGTTTGTTTATTAATAAAGTTATTTACTTTATCATCAGTTTTCAGTTTCCTTGCATCGTTAGCTCAATAAGAAAAGTAGATAACTTGATATAGATGAATAAATAACATTGTGACTTTAAGAGTCTTAAAAGTTTGATCCTTTGTTGTTACGTTAATCAAAAGTTGAAATCTTGGGAATTATGTTTTAGCAAACCCTAGTTTAAAGTACCAATTGTTGATCTTACGTAATTAAAAATCCGGAAGTGACTACTTTTTCATTATTAACGTAAATTCATTCCAAAGTTGATTGCTTTTTGCACGTGTGTTAGTGAATCCATCCAAAGTTCAATATTTACTTTCAAAGTTTGTGTCTTTAAGTTAATCAAGTTTTTTTTTTATTTTTTATAATCACTTTCCACTAATCCCCTATGGAATCGACGTTACTTACCCTTACAATAAATGTATCTAAGACCGGTTTATTAACGTTTTTTGATCAAATTTTGACAACCGGATCATGTGTATGTGTGTATGCTTGAATAATATGTGTTTCAAATATATGCTTGCATTCGTGTTAAGCCTTGGGTGTTGAATATGTGTGTTTTATGAGATAGTGTATGTAATAGATGTGTTAATGTAACAAATCTTCATATTGTACGAAATGTAGGTATGTTATGACCACATATAGCGTGCATGAATTTGTGTAGGTTGTATGTGAGGGGTTTATGAATATGAAACACGTTTAACTATTAATTCAATATTTTTGATTTTCAATATTTTCCAAATTTTTGGGGGTAATTTTAAGTATAAGTCGCTCGATAACCCAAACCAACCATAAATCAAACTAAATCTATATGGTAATTTATAAAGCGCGTTCATAAGTTCAAATATTTATTATTAGGTGTTTGAGACTTGTTTTTGGTTCGCACGTAGTAGTGAAGGCTTACTGTTTTCTTATCACTCGTATTCAATCCAAGGTGAGTTTCGTGACCACATTGTCCTTTTACTTGATTTCAATTTAACGGAGAAAATTGCTCAAAACTCTTTTTATGTTGTGATTATTTTCATACACTAATGGACTATCGTAAGGTTTGCTTTGTAAGTTGTAATCTTTTAGGTGCATGGCTTTTCTGCGTGGTTTCTTATTTAATAACTATATAACTCCGCACTGCCGGCCCTGAGGAGGGGCGAAATGGACCCTCGTCCAGGGCCCACTCGCTCAAAGGGCACAAAAATTTTCAAATTTTTTATATATATAATTATAAAAAAAAAATAATTATAAGGTATAATACAACTAAAAACTTAACCTAATTATGTTTTAAACCAAATTTTTTGAGCCCATTTTTTAACCTAATTACTCAACTAATAGCCCACTAAAATATTTAAATTTTGATTGTAATTAAAGTCCACAAACTAATTTATACCACAAAATTTGTTCTATTCAAACTTGAAATCTTACCTACGATCCACGGTGTCCAAAGAAAGACTTAGCGGATTGGCGATAATAGCTATCGAAAACAAAATATTAGAGACTATAAACTACGAATATGTTATAAACCAATTTGCTATCAAGAATGCTAGGAGAGATTTACAAGTTATTGGTTAACTATTAAGGTATGTCATTGTAATACTATGATATTGTTATGTTTATTGCTAAAACATTTCTTTTCATTTTAAAAAAATTAGTTTATATAATTTAAGTCGTTAGGGCCCATGTGCCTTTTTTCGGCTCGTCCAGGGCATTAAAATCCTCGAGACCGGCCCCGTAACTCCGGTTAGGAGCTGATGGAAAGGTATTGGTGGTACTATTGGGTTGATATCCCAACCTTCATTTGTTGGTATGCTAGCTAGAACCAACAGTAGAACGAACTAACTCTTAGGTGAATATAATCCGACTATTTTGTGTGTACATTGTTAGGTTTAGTTGAAAAACTCATGCATACATTTGATTCTTCTTGCTTATGACTTAAAACATATGTCCTACCTACATAACACAACATTTTATTTATATTAAACATACGAACTCACCAACCATGTGTTGACTTTTTTAAGTATTTTCTTTTTCAGGTAATAACAATGTTTAATGTTAGATGATGTAATTTCCTTAGTGAGACCTTTAGGGACAATTCATTTAGACCGTTAGTTGCTTCATGGATCATACATAATTATGTTTGTTTTCAGGTAATAACAATGTTTTAAGTATTTTCTTTTCAAGTAATAACAATGTTTATGTTTGTTTTCTTCCGGGCGTGTTTACTATAGTCTTGGTCCGAGATGTGGGATGTATACGTAATTAATTGTTCGGCTATGCTTGTCATGAAAGTGCTAACCATGACACAAGTTTCCATTTGTATCAAGTGACGACATGACATGTTTCATATCATTTAGTATATATCTATTAGTCACACCCTGGTTTCAAGGCCTATAATTTAAAGTTATTTAAACTTAATACACGTCTAATAAACATTATGGTACATCCGGTCTATCTTGGGTCGATTCGAGCTTGATGTGTGACATTACTCAAAAAGAGTATTGACCTATACATACACATACACACACACACACACATATATATATATATATATATATATATATATATATATATATATATATATATATATATATATATATATATACATATATATATATATATATATATATATATATATATATATATATATATATATATATATATATATATATATATATATATATACATATATATATATATATATATATATATATATATATATATATATATATATATATATATATATATGTATATATATATATATATATATATATATATATATATATATATATATATATATATATATATATATATATATATATATATATATATATATATATATATATATATATATATATATATATATATATATATATATAGTGTGCGCTTATGAACTAACTATATAAATATATATATATATATATATATATATATATATATATATATATATATATATATATATATATATATATATATATATATATATGTTTCTTTTTATAAATAAACTAGTATTAAGCCCCCCGTGTTGCCGCGTGAGGCGTAAACCATGTCAAGTTGTACCAATGATACACCACCGTTAGCGACGACCAACACTGAAAAACTCATATAAAAAACGAAAAAAGAAAACCAATCTTGGACCGAAACGTAGCACTAAAGACACACTACTGCTAGATGAAACGTAAAACATATAAAACAATAAGTACGTTGATCTTGGACCAACACGTTAAAGAGGGTCTTATAATTCAAACTAGATATCAGATGAAAGTGGTATGACAACCTCAAAACCCGGTCCCATAAACGGGAAAAAAATAAGCATAAAAACGTTCAACCAGACACGCAAGCTGCAGCGTGTTAACTCGCAAATTTATAGACCGAAACGTAAAACGAAATTTTTTTTAAAACGTAAAGTATAGGGACCAAAGTTACAAATAAAAATGTTTGTGCTATATTGTAAAAGCTGTCACCGAAAAAGTCCTATAAAAATGAAAAAATAAAACCAATCTTGGACCGAAACGTAACACTAAAGACACACCATCGTTAGATGAAACGTAAAACATATAAAACAATAAGTACGTTGATCTTGGACCAGCGCGTTGCGACGGGTCTGTTAAACTGGAAAAAGATAAGCATAAAAACGTTGAACCAGACATGCACGCTACAGCGTGTTAACTCGCAAATTTATAGACCGAAACGTCAAATGAAAATTTTTGAAAACATAAAAAGTATAGGGACCAAAGTTAAAAATAAAAATGTTTGTGTTATATTGTAAAAGATGTAAAAGTATTGGGTTAAACTAAAAAAGATAAACATTAAAAAGAAATAAAACAAATGGTGGGTACAAACCTTAAAACATGTTGTACAACCCATAATACATAAGAAAATTGGTAATTAGTATATATATAATAACCCGATCACAACATGATGATATTGTTATACTTATTTTCCCACTCACTCACGTTAAACATGATGATAAATAAATAACCCGATCAACAAAGTCGATCACAAATGCCCCCAGCATTTCTTCAAGGATCTGAACCATACGTTCGCTTTGACCATCCGTTTGTGGATGATAAGTGATACTTAAATATAACCGAGTGCCCATTGCTTTCTGAAGATTCAGCCAAAACCGCGATGTGAACCGACTATTACGATTGGGTCACCAAAAAGCGAACAAAGTCGGTTGCTTATGACATCCATCACCAGCAACCCTAACGTAACCCCAACACCAACATAGATGTCACCAAAGTGGACACTGATGACGACCAGCGGCATCCGCCATCACCATCCCCATCGTAACCCCAAGGTCAACAACCCTAAAAGCAGAGGGTCACCAAAAATGGACAAACTCGGCCACTAGAAACATCCATCGCTGGCATTTACCCTGTAAACACAAGATTAACAACCCTAAATATAGAGGTTCGTCGTACCAGCTACATTTGCTGCCCGAATCGGCTCCTTAACCCCAAGGTCAACAACCCAAAAAGCAGATAAGAAAGCTAGATCACATTCGCTATCAATGGTGATAGCTATTGTAGCTACCGACCAAAAGAATTTAAAGACATACAATACTACTTGTAATAATAAGTTTAGTTGATAGAACAAGGGTTTAAAGGTTGGCAGTTTGGCACTATAGACTTGTTGACATCTTGTTCATGTGTAAATGATTAAAAGATGGAGACTACGTTGGTTGCTCACCATCATCTACAATATCATGTGTTTAAGAGGTGTTTCGATACAGTTTATGGTTGTTTTATATATCCTTTTATTCATGAATTTAAGGGTGTGTTTGTTTTCTTAGAAAATATTTTCATGGGACCTCTTTTGTTTGCTTCGCGCGGACCACGCGCAGACGTTGAGGGCTGCAGAGTATTTGTTTTTTGGAAACGTTTTCACTAAAAAAAGTTCTGCGCGAGGTCTGCATGGTGCAGACTTGACACAACCACTTCTAAAGTTTTCTACATGTCCACCACCACCTTCCGCCTCCACCACCATCCCCCACCACCACCTTTCGCCTCCACTCACCCACCGTCCGCCACCACCACCACCCATCGTCGTCACCACCACCGTCCAGTACCGCCGTATACCACCATCAATTGATTTTAGCAGTCTCCATACGTTAAAAAACATACATTCTTCTTGTTACAGACTGCAGAGCTTTGATCCACCTTTTCTCTGCAGATTTCTACATATGTGATACGCAAACCATAGACATTTTACCTTAAAAAAACAAACACCTTAGTAAATATTGATGAGAATTTAATGTTTCAAATGATGAGTAGGAGTCGTAATTATAAATGGTCTTGATATATTTTTACCCAAACCAAAACCCTCCCCATCGCCGGTACCTTCTTCCTGAACCCTCGACTCGACTACTGCCGACTAAGAAAAGAAAAGAAGAAGCCCTAGATTTGATTTGATTTTGCGAGATGGTGAAGGTTCGGATGAACACGGCGGACGTCGCCGCCGAGGTCAAATGCTTACGTCGCTTAATCGGGATGCGCTGCTCCAATGTCTACGACCTCTCTCCTAAGGTCAGAACCCACGTGTATGTATTTTCTTCACCTTAGGGCCATTCTAGAGTAAGGATCACTTATGATGAAAATACTTTACTCATCCTGCTTTGCAGACCTATGTATTCAAATTGATGAATAGCAGTGGAATTACAGAATCCGGAGAGAGTGAGAAGGTTTTGTTGCTCATGGAAAGTGGTGTGCGTTTGCATACCACTGCATATCTCAGGTGACCTTTCATTCACATGTAACTATTATTAATTTAATTGGATGCATATAAGTAAACAAATTACTTTTATGTGGGTACCATGTGGATCCTCCTAGTAACCCTACTTCATATTTTCTCAAGCTTCTAGTCTTATCAAATTATTTTTAATCAAAATAGATAGGAATGACCAAGTAGTTTTCTTAAGAGGGTAGGCTGTAGTCATGAATGGGACCCGACTCGTCAACACCAGTAGAATTAGGTGGGGCGGGCTACTGAAATGTTAGAAACTGAGTTCAATTTAAGCACCATGCCTGGGTTCTGGTATTATGGACTTATGATCTCTAGTTGATAGTTTAGAGAGGAGGGGAATCCTTAACATACTTGTCAATAGCAGTAATAGCGCTTGCTATAGTGCGTTATGTAGTGTATATGTCATCTGCCCCTATTTTCTTGTAGTCTTTAAATAGTGACTTTTTATTTTTTGTCATATTTATTTATAAATATAAATCGTGAATGTTTATTTTAGCTATAATAGAACCGGGATTTAGTGCTATTATAGTTATTTTGGTGATGTGACTGTTTATTTTTTGTTTCTGATAGTGTATCGCTAAACATGAAAATAGCGGTTGCTATTTACCGCAATTCGCTACATAGCATATAGGTAACTTGTCGCTATTGGCCGCTATTTGCTTTCGCAACTATGGTTGGCTTGACACCAGTGAAGTCCTAGTTGGATACAAAGTACCATACAAACCATTATCGCAACAATGTAATCTATCAAGAACAATGTGCACCAACACACCACTTCTCCTACTTTTTTAACTTAATCTGAGCCAGTTCATCCCATTTCCCATTGTTTGCTTTCTGACGTGGCTCATTTCCCAATGTAATCTATCGAGGACAATGAGTCTTTAAGCTCAACTTCCTTGTTCCAATTTCATGTTGCCATGCACCCCCACCATGATTATGACTTATGAGTTTTGCTTTGTTGTTCCCATCATTGTGTCATGCTCATGCAGCGTGTGGGAAATGATCATGGGTATTGAAAGCATTAGGTTTGCAGTGAGTATATGTCTTGGTAGCTAGTTAGTTGCGAGGGGGTCTTTATCTAGTAAAGTAAGGGGTCATTACCTAACAATAGTTAGTGGCTAGTTATCTTATTTGAAGAGTCATGTAAGGCTATAATAGTGGTCATTGTCTTCTTATTTTAGATGAGGAATGAATATTAAGAAAATTTCTTCCAATCTCCATATCTAGTTCTTCTATTTCCTTTCAACTCAATTTGTTACATGTCAGGATTAGAATTTTGTGTGTGTTTTATGGGAACTAGAATGCTATGAGTGCTCTATGGGCACTATTGGTAGATTGACATGTCTAAAGCTAGGGGTGGCCTTGTATAATGTCATAGTAGATCATCTGGATATAATCTTAGGTTCAAGAACTAGAAATATAGTTCGACTTTTAGAAATCAATGTTTAGATAACTGGTGTACAACTGACGTGAATATATCTGCAGCACATTTCAGATTGCTTACGAGTTACAATACTGCATGTGTTTTCTATAACAAACTATATAAGTGTTAATCATTGTGACAGAACATTTCTGTAATCGAAAACAAAATGTTTTACCTTAGCTAAGGGAAGAAGATATCTATGTTTGTGTGCATATAAGCTGTAAGTTGTTAAATGTTTTATAGTGTACATTTGGTTTCTTTGATGTTTGCAGGGATAAAAGTAATACTCCTTCTGGGTTTACTCTCAAATTGCGAAAACACATAAGAACTAGAAGGCTTGAGGATGTAAGGCAGCTTGGATATGATCGGGTATATCTTGTTAATGCATTTACTTATACTTCATTGATTATTGGATTGTGTTTTCTATAGCATTCTAATTTCTCATTTACCCTTTCGTCTGAGCAGATAGTTCTCTTTCAATTTGGGGTCGGTGATAATGCTTACTACGTTATATTGGAGTTGTATGCACAAGGAAACATACTCCTCACTGATTCTGAATTCATGGTTTTAACTCTTCTGCGGTCACACAGGTATAAAATCTAGAATCATATCTTTGTCATGGTTCTTTTTTTATCAACAGGTTACATACTTACATTTCCTTAGTTTCTTTCTTCTTACAGTCTATGAATTAAGCAATTTGCTACTAACTAACTTGATTTAGGGATGATGATAAGGGATTTGCGATCATGGCTCGTCATCGTTATCCGATTGAAAGTTGTAGAGTCTTTGAGAGAACTGATGGTGCCAAGTTACAGTCAACACTAATATCCTTTAACAATCACCAAATTGTTGAAAGTGTGGAAGATGATTCAGGTGTAAATGACGCACCTGGTCCACCACAAGCAAAAAAGGGCAATCGCAAGGCAGTTAAGTCCAGTGATTCTAGTAAAAAGAAGGATAGTACCCATGCGAAACAAGCTACATTGAAGGTTGTTCTGGGGAACGCTTTGGGTTATGGGCCAGCATTATCAGAACATATTGTATTAGATGCTCACTTAACTCCAAACTTGAAAGTTTCTAAGGACATGAAATTAGAGGATAGTAGCATTCAGGCTCTTTCTGAAGGTGTTAAGAGGTTTGAGGACTGGCTGGAGGATGTTATTTCAGGTGCTAAAATTCCAGAAGGATATATCTTAATGCAACAGAAGAAAATAGGGAAGGATCAAATCCCTGTTGAATCATCTGGCACTGATCAGGTTACCTTTTGTCTTTAGTCCTTGTTTGTAATAAACTAATAATTCTGTTAATTTAGTAGTGAAACTAATGCATGTAATTTTTCTCTGTGTGGTTCATTCTGTGAAAGTTAATCTTATCACAAATTTCTTAGAAAGTTAAAAGAATATATGTTAGTTATAAAGCTGAGAAAAAAATTTCTTCCTGTAGTACGGGGGGTATGTCAAATAACCTAGCAAAATGTGTTCAACTCAGTATAAGTAGGCTCATGTTCTTAAGCTTATCTAGTTTGATTCCTTCAGATTTCTTATCTCTGGTTTTCAAATTTATGTAATTGTATCAAATGAATAATGAAAACTCTCAGTCTCCTCATTTTTCAACCTTATGTTGTTTGCACCATCGGACACACTTGCTGGTTTCTATTTTTACTTCAACTACCCTTTCTTTGATCAGTAGTTCTTCATATCGGTAATAACAAGAACCTTTTCCATATTGTTAGTCTTGACATGCTTTAAACTACTTTTTTTGCAGATTTATGATGAGTTCTGTCCTTTATTGTTAAATCAGTTCAGCTCAAGGGTGTCTGTGAAATTTGAGACCTTTGATGCTGCATTGGATGAATTCTACAGTAAAATTGAGAGCCAGCGAGCTGAACAGCAACAACAAGCAAAAGAGAGTTCTGCAATGCAGAGACTTTCCAAAATTCGCAATGATCAGGTCCTAGTTCATATACACTCTGTAATTCTAGCTTTAAACATGAAAGCTTGAAATTTGATTCGCCTGAGGTTCATTACCTCAGTATTAGAATTAAAAATGCTTGCAATGTTGCATCCTAACATCTCTTAGTGGAGTAGACTGGTCTGTGAGTCAAAACCATTTTCCAAGTTCATTTGATCTATTATGTGATAGAAGTCCAACAATGTATTTCACATTTGTTTGAATTGTTTAATGATCTGTTAGGATTTTTAACAAAAAGCTATATTCGTTGCACAAACGACGGGATGCTTAAACTACTAGCATAGCCCGAATCAATGGAAGGAAGGATCATGATGTTACTTAAATTCTATAAAATTATGATCGTACTATGATAAAACATGTCAATTAATTTTACAAAAATTAGAGGGGGCACTGATACGGGTGTACCTGAAAACAGTAAGCAATTCAAGTTCAACACTAACCAAGAAATTCTCATGGATTTGAATCAAGCTAGGATTGTCTTACCTACTGCATTACGTAATGGTGACTTGTTAGGTGATCCTGGTTACAACAAAGGATTTATGTTGCTCAAAAGGTTGTCCATCTTTTTATGCTTTTAGTAAGCTGCTCACATGAACACATGTGTGTTTTTATTAAAATCATCTGGTAATTATTTGACCCGGAAATGAAGCCTGGAATCCACCCAAAGAAGTCTGATCTTTTATTCAACTTATTTGTTACTACTAAAATTGGAATCAATGGTACAAGATCAAATTCTTAGAATAGGTGCAAACAGTGGTCCCAAAGGATGCACACCAGATTTCTTATATTACTGGCTGAATCTTTTCTACTGAAATAACAATTTTCATTCCCAGATTTTGTTAATTTATTGTCTAGAGAGATGCCTTGTAATATCTATATATATAGGGGGATGTCTTACTTCATTAGGCAGAAATGATGAATAGAATTTTGGAGTTTAACCTCTACTTTCTTTGAAATCTTTATTTTTTTTATAGATATTCGATTCTTGGTGGTGTGTAGTGTTCCCTTTCCTTTTTATGTTGGTGGGTTAATTTTCTTTAGAAATTTTTGTGGTGGGTACTTAACCACTAATTGGCTGCAGCTTTGTTGCAGTTTTGTTCTTTATTTTTTAGACTCAATGTTTCTATCCATTAGGCATGATGCTGCTTAAACCAAGTAAACCTGGAAAACCTTCAAACTGACTTAAATAGATATATAACTAGCTAACAGCCGAGACGGCACCAGAAGAATGAGATGTGCCGATGTGGTATGCGTAGTTTCTTAAACTGCGCTTAAAGGGCACATCCAAAATTATTCATCAAACAATATCATAAATGTTGTTGAGCTTATTGAAAGCTTTTGTTACAGGAAAACCGTGTGCAATTACTGAAGAAAGAAGTAGATCGGGCTGTCACAATGGCGGAACTTATAGAATACAATTTAGAAGATGTGGATGCTGCTATCTTGGCAGTTAGAGTAGCTCTTGCAAATGGTACGAATTGGGATGATTTGACCCGGATGGTGAAAGAGGAGAAGAAATCTGGAAATCCTGTTGCGTCTCTTATCGACAAACTACATCTGGAAAGAAATTCCATGAGTCTGCTTTTGAGTAACAATCTTGATGAAATGGATGATGATGAAATTACTCAACCTGTCGAAAAGGTGTTCCTTGGACTTTTCATTACCCACATTTTATTTTTCTAACATCTATGGTTGATTAGTGCATCCACTAATGCTAACGAAGTCATATTAATCTTGCTTATTTGGTAGTCTAGTCACTAGTGCAACTATTCATGCGGGTCATATGTTTAACTTCTTAAAGTATTTAATTTTCTGGGTATATATGACACATTTATATTCATCTCATATTCTCTATTGCTACAATACCTACTGATATTATTGATAGCCCTTTGAAGTATATGCGTAAGTTGTGAATGTCTGTTCTTCACTTTTAGGTGGAAGTCGATCTATCACTTTCTGCTCATGCCAATGCTCGACGGTGGTATGAGCAAAAGAAAAAACAGGAGAGCAAGCAAGAAAAAACTCTTACAGCTCATGCAAAAGCCTTCAAGGCTGCTGAAAAGAAGACACGTCAGCAACTCTCTCAGGTATGTTGGAGTTGATCCTAATTGCGGGTGAGAAGATAATTGGGTCAGATGGGTTGAAGTTTAATTGTGGGTTTTCTGCCCAGTTTTTTGTGTTTTAGAGTTTGTTTAGTTTTATTCTATCTTTTGGTATCGTTTATAGTCTTTGATTTGGTGTGTTTTATTTGGTAAGTTCAATTTGGTAGTTGATTGGAGTTATTTAAGGATAGTATTGATTTCCTGGCATCAGGTATCTCGGTGGGCAAGTTTTTGGTTTATTACATATAGAGGTTTGTATTTGATAAGGTCTTTGATAAGTAAAAAAGGAGTCAAGGACTGGTCCCCTCAAATATCAGTATTTTTCTTTTTTTCCTGTTTATATATCCAATTGTCTCCCAACAATGTCCCATCAAACAGTTTTAGCTGATTTTGCACTTATCACATCAGCTATGTCTTTCCTTTAAATGATTTCTGCTCAGCTTCTTTGTTTCCGTGCCAGCTTTACTAACTATGCTAATGGTGAAATTATCAGGAAAAATCTGTTGCTGCCATTTCACATATACGAAAAGTGCACTGGTTTGAAAAGTTTAATTGGTTCATCAGCAGTGAGAATTATTTGATTATCAGCGGACGGGATGCTCAACAGAATGAGATGATAGTCAAACGCTACATGTCAAAAGGAGATCTGTGAGTGCATACTGCTGCTACTTCTAACTGGGTGCAGCTTTGTGCTATAATGCTTGTCCTTAACGTCTTTTATTGTTTTTTGAGCCCTTTTCTTTGGTTCGATTTCAGTAGATAAATTGCTTGTCATAATAATTAGTCATATCTTGAGCATAATAAAAATGGTATATGTAACTGCTAGTCATTTAGTAAGCACAGGGAAAGAATAAAAGAGATCTGAATGATGTCCATATCTTTTATCTTGTTCTTGGGATGCTGAGGTTTTTATTTTCAAGTTAACAGCCCAATATCATCTCATTTACTTTGGCTTAATGGTTTGTACTGAAGTACCATTCAAAGTTTCAAACATGTGAAGGCTCTTTTGTGGACCCATATGCTGGATACTCTTTTTCAGCACACATTATTGATGGTGCTATCTGTGCTATATGGTGTAAATTATGGTGCTGATATAAGAGGTTTGCAGGTATGTCCATGCAGAATTACATGGAGCTTCGAGTACAGTGATCAAAAATCACAAGCCTGATAATCCTGTACCCCCTCTTACATTGAATCAAGCAGGATCTTTCACTGTAAGTTACAAACTATTGATTTCTTCTTCATGAGTGGAAATAAGTTGCCAGTATTCACATCTACTTTGATTGAGTTGGGGTTTCTAAATCATTAAATGGTATTCATGATCATAAACATTTAATATAGAAAATTCCTTGATGTTTGATCAGAGATGTATTAGGGTATTCATAACAATTTTATTTCATTTATTGTGATGTAGGTCTGCCATAGCCAAGCATGGAACTCAAAGATTGTTACCAGTGCATGGTGGGTGTATCCACACCAGGTGAGTAAAACTGCTCCTACGGGGGAATATCTTACAGTTGGCAGTTTTATGATCAGAGGAAAGAAAAATTTCCTTCCACCTCATCCTTTAATCATGGGTTTTGGAATGTTATTCCGTTTGGATGAGACTTCATTGGGGTCTCATCTGAATGAACGGAGAGTAAGGGGTGAAGATGAAGGACTTGATGAATCTGAGGGCACTGTGCCTTTCAAAGAATTGTCTGATAGTTCCGAGAATGAAGCACAAGATGCCGAATATCCAGCGAACGTTTCTGATTTACCAACAGATAACCAAAAAGGGACAAATTTATCTTCTGAAGCTGAGTACAATCATGGCATTAGCTCCAATTCGAGACAAGTTTCTGTGGAAGAGGAGACATCCGCTGCAACTGTGTCCCCTGAACTTGAGGATCTCCTAGATAGAGCTCTTGAGCTTGGATCAGCTGCTAAAAAATATGGGCTCCTTGCTTCTTCACAAGCAGAGTCTGAAATAAATAACAAGGAGAAGAAAGAAACAGTGAGTAGGGAGAAGCCTTACATTTCCAAAGCAGAAAGAAGAAAGCTCAAGAAAGGACAAACACATAGTGAAAGTGGAGATGGTGGCCATGTGATTGAAAATGTGGAGAAAAAGAAGTATAAAGCTGAAGAGAAAATTGTTGAAAATTTAATGGTGGATGGTGGTGTGAAAGTCAGCCGTGGTCAGAAGGGTAAACTTAAGAAGATGAAAGAAAAATACAGGGATCAAGATGAGGAAGAGCGAAACATCCGAATGGCTTTACTTGCTGTGAGTACTATTAGTTGCATTGTTTTGTGTCGGTTCACATTTGGCTAACCAGTGTTTACCATGAACATACTGCAGTCTGCTGGGAAAGCAAAATCTAGTGAACAGGAAGCGCAGAGTGAAGCAATAACTACTAGCAAAGAGTTGATACCTGTAGGCGGCGGTATGCGTCACCATCACTTATGTGCTGACTATTGAATATATAAAGCGTTTGTTTTAATGTAATGGTTGTTGATGCAGGCAACGGAGATGCTACAAAAAGATGTTACAAGTGCAAAAAGGTTGGGCATCTAGCTAAAGACTGTGAAGAAGATGCAAATGGAGGTAGTGCAACTGATAGGCTTAATGAACCGGAGATGATAGCAATGGAAGAAGATGATATAAAGGAGATTGGTGAAGATGAGAAAGAGAAATTAAATGATGTGGATTATCTGACAGGGGTTCCTTTACCAAACGACATTCTTTTGTATGCTGTGCCTGTATGTGCTCCTTACGCTGCTCTACAATCATATAAATATCGTGTCAAGATAATCCCTGGAACAACAAAGAAAGGAAAAGGTACTC